>PVHP010006674.1:0-59613 GCA_004024765.1 Zapus hudsonius
ATAACAACTCATTGTTTGCCCACTAAATGTTGTAACTCATTATGGACAATAAATTATTAAAAAAAAAAGATAAAAAAAAAAAGAAAAAACAAAACAAAAAAACCAAAAAAAAAAAAAAAAGAATTCCCTGTTGAATTCAGTTCCCCATTTTGTGAGAGGGCTGTTGGATAGTTTTTTGGTTTAGCTTCATGCTTGAACAATTCCCCTCCCCCCATCCCTTACCCCTCATTTATAACCTCTCAGTTCTTTCTACTAGTCAGCATAGAGTTTACGGTTATCCTGGTTAAGGACTGCATACGAGGGAGAATATGCCGCATTCAATTCTCTGTTCTTTTGAGTGTTCCCTTAGAAAGATCTGCTTGAAGTCAGACCATTTTTTCCTAAATTTCGATATGTCATTTTTCCTTTCAGCTGAGTAAAATTCCATCGTGTAAATATACCACAGTTTCACTGTCCATTCCTCCAAGGATGGACATTTGGGTTGATTCCAATTCTTGGCTATTATGAATTAAGCTGCTATAAATATAGTTGTACAAATGTTTCTGCGACGAGATGTGACATTTGTGGATAGATGCCTAGTAGAGGGATATCTGGGTCCATTGGTAGTTGTATGTCCATTCTGTTCAGGAGTCTCCACACTGCTTTTAATATGTTGTTGAATTAGGTTTACAAGGATTTTATTCAGAATTTTTGCCTCTAAGTTCATCAGGGATATAGGTCTCTAGTTACCTTTATGGATTTATCTTTGTCTGATTTTGGTATTAGAGTGATGCAAGCTTCATAGAAAGAGTTTGGAAGTATTCCCTGATCTCTGATTATTTTAAAAGTCTTCAGAAGGAGTGCTTTGAATTCTGTGATGAAGGTTTGGTAAAATTCAGCTGAGAATCCAGCTTTTTTTTTTTTTTTTTTTTTTTTTTTTTTTTTTTTTTTTTTTTTTTTTTTTTTTTTTTTTTTTTTAGGTAGGATCTCACTCTAATCCAGGCTTACCTGGAATTCAGTATGTAGTCTCAGGGTAGCCTTGAACTCACAGGAATCCTCCTACTTCTGCCTCACTGCTGGGATTAAAGGAATATGCCACCACACCCAGTAACACTTTTTACAGTACAAGCCTTCAGTTCAAGAAGTGTTAAGATAATCGGGTCAATTAGGTACTTAATTGCTTGTTTCTTCTGAATTGTTGTTTGACTATTGAATTGCCAAGTGTAAGAATAAATTTTGTCTATGAATTTTATTCTATAAATTTAAGTATTAGTTGACTGCCATGCTAACAATATCATAAATTACAATGGTAACCTATAAAATTTTCTGTTATGGAATTGGTTATGACAAGTTCTGACTAGGTAGCATGGACTCTGTCTCAGCCAGTGATGTATCCGAGGATACAGAGGGCAGCTAATGCACCCAACTAAGCTGTATCATAATGCAATCCTTTCTGCAATTTAATTTCAGCTTATAAATTTATACATAAATATATAAAATAATATATATAATTTATATATATAAAAATTATAATATATATATATATATAAATAATATATAAAATAAGTTAACTACTTATATGGTATTTTCAATTTTAAAAATCTTCAAATATTTGGCATGAATAATTACTATACTAATACACAACAATTGGGTATAAATCAAAAATATTTGTCCACATTTAGCAATGTCCATTTTCTTTCAATTGATAGTAAACCATAACATTTTCTATGAAAATAGCATTTAACAGCAAAAAAAAAAAAAACTGTTCAATAATAATTTCAATCTCTTTTTGAGAAAAAGTCATTAAGTTTGCATAAGCTTATTAACATCTTATATGTTGAAAAATGAGTCTTTCTTTCAGTTTTTATGCTCATATTTACCAGATATCGATATAGCCTTATTTTTATTACTTGAAGCAAAGAGAAGATATTAAATGCAAAATATTGTATTTAAATGCAAATGATAGAACTGACTATAACAGGTTATAATTTTCCATGGGATCTTATGAATAGTCATTAAAACTGAACTTCTACCATTTATGAATTCATTTTAAGAAGGAATAGCAAATTAGAATATTCCAGTGGTTCATGATCTATGTTTAGACACACACAAACACTTACAATAGGCAAAATACCTTTATAGAAAAGTAACAAAATATTTCAGCTTCATAATTATATTCCAAGAATACAATTTATTGCTTTGAAACCTTAAAAATATAAAATCACCTTGTTTTCTAATTCCTTAAGCAACGTTTAATTGTATTAAATTCTTTCCAGCAATGAGTTTTTCTAAATCATCCCTATGAATCTGCATGTCTGATTTTTTGCTCTCTACCCTTTACATTTCTCTATGTATCCATGCACTGCCATATTGTTCTTATTACCTTAGCTATAAACATAAATTATTTTGTATCAAAACTGATGTCTAGAATGGTTGCAATCGACTGAAAAAGCATGTATTTTATATTTCTGACTTGTCTCATGTTCATATTTTTCTGTTTCCTTTCTGTACATTTATTTCATTTATTTGAATTATATAGTAAAAATTGTAGCTGGCATCTTATATCTTTTAATTTTTTTCCTTAAAACTTGAGTTGTTTTTTTTGTCTTAGATGGCAACTACTACCAGTGATTGTATTAATTTCATGGAGTCATAAATTGAGGGTTTGTCAAAGTAGTTGTAATCATCCTATGTCTTTGAGAAATATCTTGGATTTAGAATATAGTCCTTACTCATAAGTTCTGGCCCTTTTAAAGTTTCAGTGGAAAACACCAAAATATTTATTAAGCACTCATTGTTTATTTATTTGCTAGCAGAGAGAGAAAGACTTTATCCTTTTGAGCTAGCATCACTGTTTTAGGTGAATTCCTGGCTTTTGCCATGGCCTCTCATACCCTGACTAAAGATCTCTGGGTCACAGAACCTCTCTTGTCTGTCTCATTGTCTTCTTTTCAAACTCCTTTTGAAAAATGCACAGTACATATTCTTGACTTGGTTTGTGCTGTTCTAGGCTTTGAAGACACAGAGCTTCTTGTTTACTTTGTCTCTTTAATTTCAAGAGGTTTTGTTAGGGAGCCAAACAAAGAAAGTGTGACTGTGACTTGTAGAGAGGTTAATGTTGTTATGTCTGCAAAGGTGACCACTTAGCCTGAATGTGAGACACTTCCTTACTTAAAGACTCATGTAACATGTCATTTTCTTCCCATTTGCAAGAACTAATATGCCTTTCCAATTCTATTTCAATTAGTGTACAGAAGTTTGGTTTATTAGCAAAAGGTGTATAGAGAAAAATGTGTCTGCTAGTAATTTTATGGTTTAATTAGATTTAAAATATATTTGCTTTCATTTTCATCCAGAATGCATTTTCTCCATGATAAACTTCATAGTGATTACATTATGCAGGCTAAATATTGTAGCTGATAGAAAATGTATTTTGTTGGGGGCACAGATTTTACTAAAATGGATTTAAATAGTATAAGGATGCTTTAAACGCATAACACCAACAGAAAGCATGACATCATGACAATTGGAATATTATTAATGAAAATATATGGATGACATTGTATCAGATACAAGACATGAAACTGAACGTGCTGGTGAAATATAAAATAAATGTTGATACAAATTTACTCCAAGGTAAGTTAATTAACTCTTTATAAAGAAAGTAGAAATTCAAAGTGTATATTTCAATAAAGTATGTTTTCTCCCATTTGAACATTGAAATAATTCATAATTCATTTTCCAGATCATAGCATACAGTTACTAAGGAGTTGAATTCTTGATCTGCCATGATGGAAGAAGTCCAGTGATTTCTAGAGGCAAATGCTGAACAGTGAGGCCTAGAATCTGGAGAATCTAATCTATGTTGAGCGATTGCTTTTCAGATCATAGACTTGTCACTTCTGTCCCTTTTTATCTTTTCTCCTCTCTCACTGAGCTAGTCACAATTCTAATCACACTGGCTGATCTCGGTGCAGAACCAAAAGATTAATTGCTGTAAGTCTCCATGGAGCTTGGGGGTGTGGGAGAAAGTTAATAAAAACAGAGCTGCCCCAAACAGTGTACTGTCAATTTTTAATATCTAAATAATCAGTAGTATCCCTTCTCTTCCACACACTTTCATTTGTCAAATTCTTATTCCTATTTCAAGGCTGGCTTAAATTTTATTCTTTCTCGTGATATTTTCCCTCCCTTTCAGTCAGAATCAATCACTCCTCAATACTACCCCAAAGGGCTTGCAAAACTGCTCACAAGTCTTCCTGTGCTGTGATTGCCTAAATGCCAACACTTCCTGCTGAAATTTGCTATCAGGGTTGTTTTCATGAACTAATATGAAGTCTACCATATTTTTGGTGAAATTTTGAGATTAGTCTAGTGGTACTTGTTCTTTTAGAATTTCTGTGAAACAAATAAATGTCCATCTATAGAAATGCATCTCTTATGTTGTTTATTACCTTGAGAAAATTCACCTTCATTCCCACTTTAGTGAGAGGTATTATTAAAAAAAGAACATTATATTTTATCAAAGGGATTTTCTACATCTAGTGCCACAACTTTGTAACTTTTATTTTTCAGCCTGTTGAGATGATCAGTTAAAATTGACTTTTAAATATTTCCCCATCTTTATAAAAATTGCTATTTCTGTCATTCTGTATATCTCAATTGCTAATAAATTTATTTGGGGTTTTCACATCTCTATAAATTAGATATGTTTTTAAAAATATTTTATTTATTCCTTTTCAAGCAGAGAGATACGGAGAGAGAGAGAGAGAAAAAGAGAGAGAGAGAGAGAGCACCAGGGCCACCACCTTGTGGGTCTGGCTTATGTGGGTCCTGGGGAATTGAACCCAGGGCCTTAGGCACTAGAGGCAAGTGCCTTAACCTCTGAGCCATCTCTCCAGCCCTAATTTAGACATGTTGTTCTATGTTGTCTAGTCTTTTAAAGTCTTTGCCTTATTTTGATATTGGTGCAATGACTTTGCCTTATAGGCATCAGGAGGTACTCTAATTCTGTCTTTGATTTCATCTCTGCTCTAACATTATTCAAAAGTAAAAACTGAATTTGTTTTTTTCTATTACAATATACCAAAATATAGTTATATACTTTCTGGAATGATTTAGGGGCAAATTCACCTTTTCCCTCCTGTTTTCCCTTTGGGGGTCACACATTAGAGTAATTCTTCCTTTACAATGTTATCATCCTGTAGATATTTAGCCATGTAGTGATTCTCATGACCTTCACAACATTCCTAGACAATATGTTCAGAATTAGTATAACACTGTTCGAATGATGGGACCAAATTTGATGTTGGAAAAATTATACAGTATCTTGGCTTTTCATTTTGCATGCATAAAGAATTCATGAATATGTTTGTTGTCTTTTGCAGCATTCATGAAACAACTTCATCAAATAGTATAAAAGTATGCTTAATAACCATAGATTAGTAATAGTCATTACATTTTAGAACCAGTTCTTGCCAAAATTGTGGCTTTGGCTTATCTTTTAAACTGCATTTTGGCTTCCTTCTGCTTCACCTTCTTTCTTTCCCTAGGGAATTAAATATTTCCCCCTGGCTTTCAGGTGACTAGTGACATTACATACACACACTGCTAAGAATAGTGCTGAGGTTGGAGAAATAATTCCTGCTTCTGCTTCTTTTCCAAGTTCCATGAGGCTATTTACAAAGAGGTCTAATGAATGTCTAGAGTTCTCTCTCGTAAAAACAAAAGAAAAATTCACCTAGCCTCTCATGTTATGCCTTAATAATTTCCTTAGCTCAGGGAGAATTCCAGTGCTTTCAGGAATGCAGACATAGAGTCATTTAGCACACACAGAATGAAATACAACATTGATAACAGGAAAATTCTAACCCCATGAGATTAGAATGAATTGTATACCTTATTTGTATTTAGTGTTATGTTGAGAGTTATTTTACTTTGTTCAGAGAGCATAACAGGAGGAAATAATGTAAAAAGAAAACCTATCCATTGTTGTTAACTATATTTTAGAAGGCACAAGATAATAACTATCAACAAAACTGAGGGATTTTGACATACTATTACTTCAACCAACCATATATCCTAATATCTGAACATGAGTTTGTTTCTTTTTGTTTCACACATAGCATTACCTAGATGTTTGAGTGACATTTAATTTTGCCTTGGAGTTAAATACAGAATTGATTTTAAAAATGTAATCAATGTTTTCTAATTAAATTATTTATAGCAACAGCACTTAGTGGAAAGGAAGCAACTAGAAGTCTGGTAATTATGCAACATTAATTTGGGGATATTACAAAGAACTTGCCTCTGGGAATTCTGAACACACAGCCCTGGGTTACTATTATAGAGCTGCAGGAAGACATTATGATATTGTACCTAGTTTCCTTGTATAATCAGTGGACTGACCTTTGTTTACTTGCTTGCAGTTCATTCCCTTTTACCCAACTATTTTCCACCAAGTACCAAGGACAGGGACTGTGGAGGAAATGAGGACAAAAGCACCCTCCCCCTTTTGCTCCACTGAGGGAAGCAATTTTGGAACCAGCAGGTTCTCAGCTATGTCTCTTTCCATGAGAAGCCTTGGAGCCATGGAGTGGCATTTCCCTCAAGCTGGTCCGCAGCTTCCTCCTGTTTCTTATAATAGGACTTCTCACCATCTGCCTTGATGACATTCTATTCTCTCTCACCTTCATGCTATTTTCTTCTATTGAAGTATTTAACATAGGTTCTATTTACTTTGAATGGAATCTACTTGATAAAGTGACTTAACGCTTAACACTTTTTAAGGCAGTGTATTTTAATTGCCATGATGGGTTAGGAATTTGCATGTATCAGACAAGAATCATGTTCAGATTATTTGGCAAAGATTTCAAAACTCAAATCCATAGCATGTTACCAAGCTAAAGCAAACATAGACGTATCTGAGCTTCTAAAATTAGATTTAAAAGTTTATTTCTCTTTTTTCTGTAAGAATCTAGGTCCATTTGGACTTGCATTATCTCTAAAATTGAGAATGTTGGTTTATCTAGCAATATGAACATCTAGCCTAGCATTCTTTGGTAGTCATATGCTTGGTAGATTCCATTTGTTCAAGAGAAGGAAACTGTGAGTACTTATCTTTAGCAAATGAATGCAATCTAAGTTGCTTTTCCTCAAAAGGAAAATAGCCACATGAACTGTGAGCTTGTTATTCCTTTTAGGAGCTGATATTGGATGCATATAAAGAAGACTCTGGCCTAATCTTTCCGGTGATGCTAAACATGGGTTCTTTTCTGATAAGTAGGGGGAAATGAAAATTATTTTAAAGTTCCATATAAAATATTTGTGTGTGTGTGTGTAAAATGTGTGTGCAACGTGTGTATACTTGGGCACACATGTGACATAATGCACTTGTCAGAGGTCTTCCCCAAGGTATTGTGTTCACTTTCAAGATGTTGTCCACTAAAATGCCCTGTTAGTTGGTCTGTGAGCTCTGGGATATTGGCCTGACTCTGGCTCCCTTTGCTATTGGTGTGTTGGGATTCCAGACACATGAGTCACTGAGGCCATTTTTATGCTTTTTACATGAATTATGGGGCTCCCAACTCTAGGCATCAGGTTCACATATGAAATGCTTTGAACCACAGCCATCTCCCCACGCCTCCAAAATATTTCAATGATTCTAGCAATATGGTTTTTCAGTCAATACGTGGTGCTTTTTTAATTAAGAAAGTAGTTAATCATGTTCATTGGTTATCCAGAGAAAATTCTTCTGCTGGACAATGACATATTGTATTTAAACTCCCAACCTTCTGAAAAGGTAAGTGGGATCATTACCCATGTAGGAAGTACTGAAGTGTGAGCTCACCAACCAACGATGGTCGGAAGAGCACCCAGGCTATGCTTTGTTTTGTCATGCATAACTGGGGAACTGGAGTTCATGTTCCTGCCTCCACAAACACCAGTGATTAGAGAGACTGTGAATGCTTAAGCATTGTTTATCCAGACAGCTGGCAATCTGAGAAGACAGAACTCTAGCATTCTGCCCCGTTCCATCTGCCCCCAGAATGCTTCATAGAGAATGGGAAACAGCCACTCACAGATGATCAGCCTTGTCTGTGACGTTCATGGTGTGGATACTTTTCTCTCTATCTCTTCCTATATTTTTCTTTTCCCCTTGTCATTGTCACCTCTGTCCAGAAGGGAGTCACCCTGTAGGGGCTGAGCTGGGGATTAGAATTTAGATAACACTCAGAAAAATTTCAATGCACCTCAAAATTTAAGAAGTACCTGAATTCTTTTCTACAATGTTACAGAATTAAAATCATAGAAAACCAGAGGTTAAGGTATCATGGGAGGTTTTATTAAAAGGAAAATGGGGAGTCACAGAGTTCTCCAGCCACCAGTGTGGGTAGAACACATGGGAGAGGCTTTAGCCAAAATTTATGCTGCTTAACTAAACAGGCAGGAAAGGGAAAGACAACAGAGGGCTCCCATCATGAGGAAAAAAAAAAGTTCATGTGGGGAGATCTTGAGCACCCCCTAAGGGCTGGGGTGTGAGGGGCCTTACCTGGAAAATGAAAGTCCTCCTTCTATGACAACAGGTGGAGAAGAAGAGACAGGGCTTTGTTTCAGTGACCTTTTTAAAACTTCCCCCAGGTAAGTCAGAGAGAGAGAGAGAGCTGATTGGTCTATACCTGACCAATCAGTTTTTAGCATCTACGTTTGAGTTCTGGCTAGAGACACCTCCCACTCATGGGGAGGAGTTCTATGGAGCTTGTCTGAAACTCTCACAATCCCCCCTCTGAAGAAATAGCCCAAACTGATGTTAGGGTATTGAGGTGTGGATGAAAAAATTCTCCAGAAAAAAACATACATACTTGTTTAAGAAAAAAAAAAATTAAGCAAGAATACCCATTTTGATCCTGTAGGAGGCAGGGTAAAGCCCCAGCTGGGGAGGGGTTAAGGAGGAGCTTGGCAACATCATGTGGGGGTCTCTCCCTTAAACTCCCACAAAACCCCCTCCCCACAAGGTGACTGAGTTTTATATTGTTCCTGAGGCACCATCAAGGTGAAAGGTTATCTCAGAACAAACAAACTGACAGTGTGGAATTGCAGTGCTATTTATAATGTGGACATACAGATTCCATTGCCCAAAATAAAAAACAAACAAACAAACAAACAAAAAAATGTGTCCTTATAATCCAGATATAATGCATATAGACTACTGATAATGTAACAGGGGAGCTGGGGATTAGAATTTAAAGAAACCTAGCTAATTCCAATGCACCTCAGAACTTAAGGAGTACCCACATTCTTGTCTATAAAGTTAAAGAAATAAAATTCTAGACCACCAGGGATAAGGTATAGTGGGAGACTTTATTCAAAAGAAAATGGGATGTTACAGAGATCTCCAGCCACCAATGTGGAGGGAACACATGGAGAGGTTTTAGAAAAATCTGTGTTGCCTCAGCCAAACAAGCAGAAGAAGAAAAGATCATGAGAAGGAAAGGTTCATGTGGGAAAGAAATCCACCCCCTCACCACAGCCATTAACCAGGGCCCTAGAGGTTCAGAGGTCCTTTTTCTAGGAAGCCATATGGAGGGAGAGAGGCCTGACTTTGTTTCAGTGACTTTTATTACCTGGGCTCTGTAAGTCAGAGAGATAGCTGGTTGGCCTATACCTGACCAATCAGTTTCAGAATCTAGGTCTGAACTCTAGCTAGAGACAGCTCCCACTCAGGGGGAGAGGGGTCAGGCATGGAATCTGTGGAACTTTCCTGAAAGTTAAATTTAACTGTCACAATATGATAGAGAATAATGTAGAATTACCCACTGTCAGTAATAAATATTTTACCTATCAGATCATTAATATGGTCTTATTATATCCCTTACAATAAGTCTTTGGATGTGTAAGGAAGGTGCTTTCTGCACAAAATGTTCACTTTAGGACATGCCATTTGCAGCACTACACATCAAAGCTGAGGATAATTTATAATTTAAAAAGGACAACAAGGAAGGCTTGTAAAGATCAAGGAAGGTGTTAAGAAAAGACAGTTTAACTGAAGACTTCTCTCTTGCCTCAGAAACAGTTTTATAGGCCTGGTGTAGTGGAGCACATCAGCTCTCAGAAGGCAGAGGTAGGTGAGAAACTGTGAGTTCAAGGCCAGCCTGAAACTAAATAGTGAATTCCAGGTCAGCCTGGGCTAGAGCAAGACCCTACCTTGACGCCACTCCCCCCCCAAAAAAAAGAAGAAAACCTAAACATTTCATGAACTACATTAACACTTTGTTAGCTCTAAGTAATTTTTGCTACAGCCTATTCAGGGAGCACATCTGTGCGTAGTTGAGGTACTTATTGTACCTTTTTGTCTTGCCAGGGTGGTTGACATATGCTTCCTGTTGACTTCCTGGTGAGACTGTGGAGGCACAACTCATGATAACAATGGAAATAAGCCAGACTGACCTGTGAACACTCTTCAGCCTCTAGAGCTACATTTTGCCTTGACTAAGCTAATTAGCATGTATATTTGTTCTGCTGCAATATGCCTCTACTGCACAGAGACGAGTTTTAGATTTATTTAGAATAATTTACAGTAGTTTCCTATGCAAGTTTATGACGTTTTGAGGGTCATATATGCGGTCCTAAATTGAAAATGTCTACATTGTTTTCTAGTTTTTGAAAATTACTCATTGTAGGTTGCCAATATATGAAGCGATGGAGTTCATTTTGAGGTCCTTGAGAGGAGAGGGTGCATTGATCAAGGGCTCTGATTCAGACAAGTATCAGTAAATGCTGGTTGAATACAGGAAGGAATGTCTCAGGAATACTGAAAGAGGTGATGCAAGAGTAGTGACTCTAGAATTGTTGTTAGGATCCCCTGTCAGCACTGGGGGATGCATTCAAGGGTCTCCACAGGACTACCAACACAACCAAAGCCAGGGAAGGGAAATTGATATACATTAATGATGGAGATGATATTACAGGTGAGGAGACAGATATTATCACTGAAAGAAGGGGAATGGACAGAGAAAATAAGCACAAGCCAATTACCATTGACATTCAGGTATGGATCACCTGAGAAACAGGGGCCCCAGGGCCTGACTGAACATCTATAGTCAACTTGTGAACTATGAATTCTATTTAGAAGCTTTCCTAAGCCTTATGTTATTACTAGGAGCTTTTAACGTTTTGCTCCATGAAGTTGTACAGGTAGGTTCGTGTGAACTGAAAATTAGCAACTATCCCAGGAAGCTCATATGATAAAAGAAAAGGTAGGAGAATTAGGAATTTTTGTACTTGGCAATGATATTTTATTAATCAGTGAATTTATCAACACACTTATAAATAGACAAACATTCTTTGACTTCTGCTCCATGTATACGTGCAAGAAAAATATTTTTGGAAGTCTCATCTAAGATCACAGAAATCAAGAAAATGATGTTTCTCTAGTGTTCATTCTGTGTATTCAGAGAAGTTCTAACTTTTTCTAAAATGTTTAATGGATAATGCCTGACAGTTTGCGAAAATTACTTGCTAAAATTGTACATGGAGTTTTTCATTCATGAGACTGAGTGCTTTAATGAAGCTGTATGAATATTTGAATGTCTAGCATGATGTGTTCAAAATGCACATTCTATAATGCCTGCACTTCATACAATGACAATGTGATGGTTAGATATTGTTGTTAATTGGAATAATCACCTCTCTGTGATGGCATTTCCAGAGATAACTGTATCATGAGGACTGTGACCTAATGCATAGACACAATCCTAGTGTATTCACAAGTCCTTCGATGCCTCAGTTTCCCTTTTTCTTTCTTTCTTCCTTTTTTCCTTTCTGGCCTCATGTAAGCCATGGCATGAGTGTCTCTGCTCTACCCCACCATGATGATGGATTCCTCTGAAATGGTGAGCTGGGATAAATCTTAATCCCATAAATTATTTATGTGAAATATTTGATCGCCACATCTCAAATGAACCAAATTTGGGGGATTTATAGCATAATTAACAATGTTCCCTCTTATAAGCTTACATAAGACAAACATTTAGATTAAAATTTTCTCTGATAACAATGATTTTCCTAAAGCTACCTTAAGTGAGATAAAGTATTTTGTGATTAGATAAGAATGTTATCACTTTTCTGCTTTTGGCAATGAATACTATTTCTCGGATTCTTAAGCATGAGCAAATTAACACAGAACATCTTCACTTGAAGTTTAAGTCTACATCTATAAATATGAATAATTTAACTCACTAAAGAGCAAAGAAATTCTGTTTGTCTCTGTGTTCATCAATTAAATCATCTAGTTATGGCGAACTTTTTCACAGGCCAATTTTGTCTGTTTGCTAATGTAGTCAGGATATGAAACTTCTGAATTCTCTTCCGGTTAAATAAATTTTGAAAATGAGTTTTCCAATTTTTCTCAATACCTCCATGAAAGATGACAAATATCTTGGGGTACTTGATAAAGAAATTGGGGCTGAGCATAACTAACCACTATGTTAGGATCAGACTTAGACCTTGCAGGAATCCTTCGCAGGGAGGGGTTCAAATTGTTTATATAAAAAGAGATCTAGATCTCTACTCCTTTAGGAAGCAGTAAGGAGAATCCAGTTTCTTCTCTGATCTCTAGAAAAGCTGAGCCCTCAAGGGTAAGCCCTGGGACATTCCTGCTTTTTCCTTTTGGTGCCCAGTCACCCTGTAGTGCTGCACATACTGTGATAAATATTGGTTGATGTTTCTTCAAATGTTTGAAAATACTCCTGTTGATTGTTGCTTCCTTGTCCAGTAGTGATGTGGGATTTCGGGGTTTGAGGGTTCCCTAGATTTATGAACCCCAAGTTGGGTTCTTTCCTAATCGTTAATGAACAATAATAAAGACAGATTCAAATAAGACAAATTATGAGTTATTGAGGTTATTTGGGGAGAAATCAGAATTTATGGAGTTTGTTTAAAGGGGAGTTGGGATCTGGGAAGAAAGACTAGAACACGTTTTCATGTAGTAAACATAATTAAGAAAGATGGAAGTTTAGGGATAAACTGGACTAACTGAGAGCACATGGAAAGGAGTTCATCATTTAAGAGAAACTGAGACTTTAAAAGAGAAATTAGAATTCATTTAAAGATAAGTTAGAATGGAACCACAGGCATGTAGCATCTATGGGAAAAACAGGCTTCCAAGGAAAGATTAGAGGGGGACATGTGAAATCTAGGAGCAAGTGTAGGGAGACAAAGAAGAGATACAGGGAGCATTTAGCTTGTGCTTTTCCATGGAAGGAAACTAAGGGGAACCTTAGTGAAACCACCCACATGATAGTTGCAGAGCATAAATACACACAGAATGGAGAGGGAAAAATTATAAAGCAGAGACAAGCGGAGAGGCTAGGACTAAGAGACAGGGGTTCCCATCCACACCCAGCTAAGCTGCTGGGTGAGGACAGGGAATGATACTCGTGTGGGTTGTGGGGGGGGCAGTGTCCAGGTCTCACAGGATGAGAGCTGATCACAAAGGGTCTGAGCAAGGCAAGAGGATAAGAGAAGACAGGGCCACAACCTTTATAGTGTCAGAATCAGATAGGCAGGGAAAATCTGATTGGTTAATACATCTGGAGGATGGATCCCAAGTCTTCCCACACCTGGGTCAGCTGGGGTCATAGAGAGCTAGATGTGGACAGGAGGGGATGCTGTAGGTCAGTCTTAATCAGACACAGAGTGCCAGTCCTGCCAGGAGTCTTTATTTCTGTGCCAGCACGAGATGACATGTGGAGTGGCATCTCCTGCTTGACTTTAGGCTTCAGTCCTTGACTGAAATTGCCTAAGCTAGCTTCCTTGTTTTTTCTATCAGTAGTAGACAGGAAGTTTTAATTTTACAAAGATCCAAGAGAGCGTTTGTATTATTAATGCAGAAAACTCAATAAAGAAAAGATGATCCTTAGTGTTTTGTATAGAAAGTGTCCCCAAAAACATGATCATTCTGAGAACATAGAAAAGTAAACCCTATTTCCCATCTAATGATTTGTAAGAAATATTGCCCCTAAAATAAAGAACATACTTTAAAATAGATGAAGACCAATTGCATGGCAGATTTGCCACATGAATTTACAAAACACCATTAATAAAAGATATACTTGAAACCAAAATTTAATTTCATCTAGTCCAAGGAATTTTTTTCTAAAGGCCATTTTGAAGTCAAAACAAACATTCTCTGCAGAAACTCAATTTCAAATCATGCCAACAAAAACTGCTACAGAAAAGCTGTGTGAATATAAAATCCCAAGCACCAAATTCAAAACAGGGCTAGAGGGCTGAAGAAATGGCTTAGCTGGTAAGGCCTTTGCCTGTACAGCAGATGGTCCTGAGTTTGATTCCCCAGAGCCCATGGAAAGCCAGATGCCGAAGGTAGCCCATGAATCTGTATTTTTTTTTTTTTTGCAGTGGCTGGAGGTCCTGGCACGCCCATTCTATATGCCTTTTTCTCTCTTTAACTCTATCATAAATAAATAAATAAATAAATAAATAAATAAATAAATAAATAAATAAATAAATAAATAAATAATTTTTTTTTTTTGAAAAAGCCGGTCTGGAGATTTCTCAGTGGTTAACGTACTTGCCTGCAAAGTCTAATGAATATCGCTAGGGCTTGCTGATCCATCTAACTCAAAACAGATGCTTTAGGTTCAGTGAAAGCCTCCTCAAGGAAGTACTGTGGAGGAGTGATAGAGAAAGACACCCAACTTTTCCCTCTGACCTCTCTGTGCCAACATGTGGGTCACGTGCCCAGACACATGTCAACACAGGACACACACCACACTCCACACACGCCAGAAATAACAGAAAGTTATCCAGTATACGAAACAAATATGAAAAAGTTTTAAAAATATTTTATTAATAAACAGAGAGACAGATAGGGGAAAGAGAGAGAGAGGGAAGGAGATAGAGAGATTGAAAGAGAGGGAATGCATAGAAACACAGGGCCTCCTGCCATTGCAAACAAACTGCAGATGCATTTACCACTTTGTGCATCTGGCTTTTTGTGGGTACTGGGGAATCAAACCTTGCTCATCAGGCTTTGTAGGCAAGTGTCCTAACTGCTGAGCCACCTCTCCTGCCACTGATTTTTTTTTTTGGATTTAGATAAATGTCTAAGTGAAAAATAACTATATGCATCTAATCAATAATCATAAAAAGTATGGATGCGGGTTTCAATGCAATTCTATGTCCCCCATACTCTCAGGATTTTTGATGAAGGTTCAGCTTCCTCCTAAGTCTCCAGCAGTCGGCTGGAGGAGATGTCAATGGCTTTGGATTTTTAGTATAGGTCTAAGGTGTGGAATGAGCAAGTTTGAGCTCTGGCGATTGATATACACTGGCTGTTGGCGTAAGCTTGATATGAACCCTTTCTTCCCATAAGCTGCTTCTGGTCGGGTGCTTATCCCAGCAACAAAAAGTAACTGAAACTGGAGAAAAACCTAACTCAAACATGAACGAGAATATTTCAGAAATAATTATATAAAACAGTGCACACATTTTCGGAAGTCCAAGTCTAACAAAAGGATAAGTAAGGGGAAGCCCCTGCCTAAGTGTATCACAGTGAAAACATGACATTTTGGAGAGAACTAAGCTTTCAAAGACATTGAAAGAGAAAAGTCAGGTTATCTTCAAAGATGTGAGAATTATCCTGCCACCTCACATCTCACACATAAGAACAAGTGTTAGCACATAGTAAAAAAAAAGTATCAAAGTGCTCATAAGAGAGAGCAAAAAGAAACACCAAAGACATAAGTCAGTGTTACATCCACCAAAAATATCACAAATGAAAGCAATAGAAAGGCATTTTACAATGAAAAAATTGAAGCCTTTGACACCACAAAAACCTCTTCAATCAAGTATAGGAGTTTCCCTAAGGCACTTTTTCAATGAAAAAATAGGTACTAGTTGCATTGATAAATCTAATAAGACAAATTGAAAAGCATATAAGCAAATATTTATCTACTTATTTACTATTATCAAATATGCTAATGATTACTTAAAAATGTTTAAAATGATTTTTTTAAGAAGTCAGTGAATAAAAATGTTACAATTTTGGCTGGAGAGATGGCCTAATGGTTAAGTGCAATTTTGGTGCAAACACGAGGTCTTGAGGACACCTGAGAGACTGCTTGAGTGATTCCCAGCACTCACATAAACCTCTGGATGCATCCCCACACATCACTAGTCCCTGTTCTGTAGGGGACCAGAGACCCCCTACACGATGCTGAGACTCATGGTTGCTCAGGAAAACTGCAAGCTCTGGGATCAGTAAGAGACTCCAGCTCAAACACAAACTGGCAAACAGGAAAACACATCCTGCCACTGGGTACAGCAGGACACATGCATGTGCATCACACACACACACACACACACGCACATACACAACACAAACATTATGCTACATTTGTGACAATTATTTAGTCAACGCTGATACAGTTTTATTAACTCAACTGAATACTCTGAGCTACGCATGATGTCACTGACTTGTGAATGCTACACTCAGGAGGCTGGGAAGGAAGGTTATAATTCAAGGTCAATCTAGGCAAGCACAGTAAGAGGTCATCTCAGTGACAGAGACTATGAACCTTGCCTAGCACACACAAGCCCGTTGGATTCATCTCTAGCACTACAAAAACAAGTAAATGAAAAAAAAAGAGCTAACCATACATTTCATTTAATTTACTCATCTGTTTTTATTTTTTTGTGTGCACAATGTGTGTTTATTTGTGCACAGGTGCAAATGTGACACAGCATGAGGTCATAGGTTTTGAAAAGTGCTGACTTTTGCTTTCTCCTTATTTTGAGGCAGGGTCTGTCACCACCTCGTTCCCCAGGCTAGCTCGCCTGCGAGCTCCCAGGGCATTCTCGTGTTTCTTCTTACCATCTCTCTGAAGGCTTGCTGGGACATTCAAACCTCACACTCCAGTATCCGGTTTGTTGTGGGTTCTGGACATCTAAACACAAGTAGTCACACTTGGGCAGCAAAGACACAACCATATTCCTAGTGCTTATGCTTTATGTCTAGTAGATAAGGTTAAAAAGTATACACATTTGTAGAGCACATAAATTTATAATAATGAATGTGTCATTTTGATACGTGCATTCATTTTATGTTATTTAAAGCAGATCCTTAGACTACATCCCTGGGAATGGCATAGCCAGGTTATATGGTAGGTCTATTTTTAGCTGCTTCAAAAACTTTAACAATGTCTACCGTCTACCATAGGCTGTACCATTTTGTATTCCCACCAAAAATGGATAAGGGTTTCTCTTTCCTCACACCTTCTCCAGCATTTGTTGTCTATAAGTTTCTTGCTGTTAGTCATTCTGACTAGATGATATGAAATCTCAAAATAGTTTTAGCATGCACCTCTCTGACAGAGTTAAGTTCTGTAGCTGGTGAGTGATGAAGACATTGTACTTTGTAGTATTTGTCCCTGTTAGAGGAACTCACATAGAATCACCAAGTTGCATGTGGTAGGTAGAAGTTCTTAAACAACTTTTGGACATTTTATCTCCTGCTTTCCTTATGATCTTGAATGTTTAAGTGCAAATAGTAAGAAGCAGGTTGTCTCATCCTCAAATATGTTTGACTCCTGTGTTAGGAGGTTTGTGACTAAAATCCACAGTTGAGCAGTAATCCTCATTGCAACACATAAAGGACACAACAGAAAATAATGTCACAAGTATAATAAATGAAGTATGTTTCTACATCTATCATAAGCACACTTAAGTAAACATATTTTGTTTCATCTCTTGTTACTATGATTTAAATGACAGCTTAAACAATTTCATATCTATATGGTAACCAATAATGTAATTCCATCTGTTTTAAAATGCTGTATTTTAGTGAATACAAACAATAATATTTTAATTCTTAACTTTGATTCTCTCTTAAATACCCAAATTTGCATGAGCAACTTAGGCGAAAGAGTTAAACTGGTATTGTATTTTCTAAATCTAGTTTGCAAATGAAAACAGGCACTTTCTATATCATACCAGGTATGTGGGTATGGAGAAATAAGTAAGTCATTGCAGAAATGCTGGTTTGGAAATGCAAGCAGTTTAAAATGACATTGTAATTGAGATATTGCCTGTGTTAGGCATGATATTCACAGGGAAACAATGGTATTCATAGGATAGGTGATAAGTAACAATCATTATGAATTTACACATTTTTTAAGTTACTTTTCTAGCCACGATGCTGGTGTGATAGAGAAACCAGAGGGACTGGGGATTTGTGAATTACTCTGAGCATGGATTGGAGAACACTCATTCATACAGCAGCCTGGAAGGCTAGAGCCTAAAGAGAGAAGGACTCTGTTTGTTGTCAAGGATAACAGGAGATGGACAAACTACCTGGCGATTATTATTCAAGACTGTTGGGCTCCAGAGATGGAGCTATGCCAAGTTCAAAATGTTGTAAAAGGTACCTTGTGTTAAGATTGAGGAATTTTTGGGCTAGGGAAAGATCAAATAGATGATAGATAGACATATTGATAGATGATAGGTAGGTAAGAGACAAAAAGAGAGAAAATTGAAACATTTAGAATGGATAAGCACATTTTAAGGTTTATAAATGTGAACATCCATTGAATATTTTTCTTTGAAAATGACTTCCTTGGAAAAGTCCGTGCAGTTAGAATGCTTAAAGGGAAATATTGCCAGTTCTTCAAATGCTAAATATTGTCAATCAGTTATATTTTGCCAAAGCTGAGTGGACACTCTGAGAATGTGGAAGGATCCCACTGACAAGACCCCAGTGCTCAAGCTCATGCTGTCTGTAGTTCCACCACAGTCTGTACTCTCCTGTTATGTGCTGGCCATCTTTCTCCATCACTGCTGGACAGTTCTTCAACATGGAATTTCATGACTCTTCTGTAGAGTTGAGCTGTTGGTCCTTCAAGTCCAGCTATAAAGTGCAGATATAAACTCTTTTCCCTTTGTGTGCAATCTTATCAACTTATTCAGGGATTCCAAGGCTGTAATTATGAAGCAAAATGGAAGTGACTGAAGGAAGATGGATACAGATGCGCGTGTTTACCCTCCACTCTCAGGAGTAAGGTAGGACTCCCAGTTCTCATGGAGGGATGCTGAACAAACTTACTACAAGGTTCCTGTGACATGAGATTCTAATATTTCTAAATAAGAGCTTTACAGGGGATTATCAACTTGCAAGAATGCCAATGAAATGTTTGACATTTAAGTTTCAGGAGAAAAAGTGATGTCACTAATAAAGGCACTTGGTTCTGCCATTTATAGGTGTAGTACTCAAACAGATTTTTTTCATTCAGCTAATATTTCCAAAACACAGTCCCCAGAAGACATGCTATTTCTGATAATTTTGTTTCCTTTAATTGTTATGGCTTTGATAATAGTGTAAAGCGAGCAACTGAACAGGTAAACATTGACAGGAAGTTCCTTGATTGTATTGAGAAGGAAGTTGGTATTTAATTCAAGAGGCTATGTGACACACACACATTAATAACACGATATTGTTCTTAATTGCTTTACCTTATGTAGAAAGGTAAATCAAACTCAGTAAAGATATTTTGTATGACATGTGTGCCTAAGTATTGCCTTAAATACTTAAAGAATGTGGTTAAATGGGAAATGCTTCCTCAATGGCTGACCCATTTTATGCCTCTGTGATTCTGAGCCTTCTAAGAGTCTTGTAAGTCATGTCCTTGCCTATTGTCAGACTGTTCTGCAGCTTAAAATTAAAAATATAATGACAGCACATTCAGAAAAATCTCACATCTGCCTTTATCTATAATTATAATATTTTGAATTTGAGGACAGGACAAAATTACATGCATGAAGGAAGACAGTGGCAAAGTAAATGAATTATCAGCCAAGAGAAACTCATGACAATTTGTTTTCAAAAGAACATTTCATATTTCTTTTAGAATAGTAATTCTCTCTGAATTATTTAATAATAGCCTAAAAGATTTACAAAAAATTTGTAAGTCTCAGAAGAAAGATTTTTTTTTGCTCAGCTTGTATTTCCTTTCAAACTATTTCTAACAAGGTTTATCAGTATTTCATAGATTTTTCTTAAATAACTGTATTTTACTTATCCCTTGTAGGATTCATTGATCATGACCTAGCTTTTCTCAATTGCAATGGCTTCTAAATCTAAATCTAAAATATGTCTAAATATGGCTAAAATATGTAAAATATGATAGGCACCATTTTTAATAAAGTGTCTTTCCACATCCAATAACACAGCATGGAAAAATGTTCCTTGCATTATTCCTCCCTAAAATAAACCAACAACAAAACAAAAGAAAAATAAAAACACAAACAAGCTAAACAAAAGAATGAAAAAAGATTAGTTGGTGTTTGACTGGAAGTCCAATCATCCAATCATACCAAATAATAAAACTAAAGTTTTCAGACTATTTACTTTTGTCATTGGAAACTTTCTTGTATCATCTGCAAACAGTCCCTTAACTTTTCTTTTCTAAACTTCGTTACAGCACTCTTCCTTTTCTTTTTTTCTCTTTCAAAAATCGATGTGGTTTCTAACATAATATATTTTATTCACATATAATGGGGCAAGGCTATTGATGAGAAGTGTATTGCCTCCTGTTTCAGTTAGTTTCTTGTGGTTATGAGCAAATATATGACCAGAAGCAACTTAAGGAAGGTGAGGCCTTATTTTCAGTTTACAGGAGAATTTTCACAAATGGGAAAGAATGGCAAGCTGTCTTGTCACACATTTCAACAGAAAGGGATGTTGGACTATCAAACCTTAAACACCACCTCCTCCCTTCTCCCCCCCCCCAGTGACACACTTCCTGTGGCAAGTATTCTTCCTCCTAAAGGTTTGACCATCTTCTCAACAGCAGCACCATTAGAGATACAAGTTTTCAAATACATGAGCTTATAAGGGACATTTCACCTCCAAATATTAAAACCTCCTCTATCTTCAACATGTTAAAATACTTTGACTCCATGCAGAGATATCCTGAATATGCTATCAGCTCCCCCTGGGCTTGCATCTGTGCCTTTTCTTTGATATTCTGATTGCAGACTTCCAAAGTGGAGCTAGGCAAACTTGGTGTGGAGCACTGCACCTGTGTGTCCTTTTTGTGTTGTGACCTGCAATATTCAGTTGAGAGATTGGTTTTCCATGGGCCCTCAGCAGGAGCGGGGACCTTGCACAAGTTTGCAGTGAGGATGGTGAGGTTTTAGTACATGCTATGCTCCTCTGGTGCCAGGCAGTGTGGGGGTGTTCAAACCTTCAGTAGAGAGAGCAGGCTGGGGGCTGGACCCACCAGAAGATGGATCAGTGGGAGGGCTCATGGGACTCACTCACAGGGCTGGTGGGGACTCAAGACAGCTCCTTACCTTGACCTCACCTGGTCCTTAGGCATTAGGATTGCAGGGCACAAGGACCAGTGGGAGGCCAAGACAGCAGGTCCCCAGCCTGCCCTCATCTGGGGTCAGTGGGTTAACAGGCAGAGTCCTGGATATACAGGCTGGTCTGTAGCAAAGCAAGAGCTTGTTTACCTCACCTGGAACCTGGTGTCAGTGTGAGGGATTGTAGGGGGCAGGAGCTGGTGGGGAGCCAAGGCACAGATCCCCAACCTGGCCTTGCCGAGGGTCAGGGAATCATTGGGCACAAGGGCTGGTGGGAAGACAAGGCACAGATCACCAACCTGGCCTCACCTGGGGTCAGGAGTCTGTATCCAGATCATGAATATAAATGGAAGTAAAAATTGATAATATAAGTGGAAATGGGCCAAATCAGCTTGCAAACTTCACCACCAGGCTTAACAGAATTGAGGAAAAACTGATGGACTTTGGAATAATAGGAAACAAGCTAAAGGTAAACCAGCAAAGAGAAAAGCTCAAGAATCAGCTGGCTAAACTAAATGAAGACATAATCAAATACAAGAATTAGTACCAGGAAGCAATAAGTAAGATAACCTTTGAAATGAAAATGCAACTCAACAAGGAGATGGAGACCATGCAAAAAGCCCTATTGGAAAACCAAAATCAAATGGAGATATACAAAATATCTCTAGAATCCCTCACTACCACAGTTAATAACCTGGAAGATAGAACTTTAGACATGGAAGACAAAGCAGAAGGAAGAGATCTGGATAACAAAAAGTCATCCTAGAAATCAGAATATTACTGAAGTAATATAACTTTCAAATTTTCCTCTTTACATGCTAGTACCAGAGCTGCATAAGATTTGCACTGTGCTATCTGCTTTAAATTTAATATACTAGGTATAACAATGGAAGAAGATAATGCATTCATTAAATACTTAACATTGTGATTGAAACATAATATATAAACTTGAACTTATTTATTTATTTTTTTTGAGGCAGAGTCTCACTCTAGTCCCAGGCTGATCAGGAACTCACTCTGGTTCCAGGCTGCCCTTGAACTCATGGTGATCTTCCTAACTCTGCCTCCTGAGTGCTGGGATTAAAGGCGTGTGCCACCATGCTGGGTTTTAAACTCAAACTATTTTTCCCTAAGATGCTTTTACATTTAAAACTTTGATTAAAGTTCTTAATTTAGCTTAAATATCTCTATCCATAATCTAGCATCTATCTATCTTCCATCCATCTACCTCTCAATTAACTAATATTTGGAGAGTAAACCTAAATGTTTAATGTTTATATTTCATAACTTTTATTGTATATTATTACAATTTTATACAAAGAAATATGACATTTTAATGTCTATAACACATCCTCTATGCAAACTAGACCACAAATAAAATATCAAGGACAAGAGGCTTTGTTTTTCTTTCCAGAAAGCTCTTTATTGTCTGGAGTTATGTAGAGCACTTATAATTCCTTAACTATGTTCGATCAATTTCTTGCCAGAAATATTTTTCTTGAAATGTATGAAATTCAGTCTTACAGAGATGGGTATTGGAAAGTGGGAAGGGTCGTTTGAATTTCAGTCCTGTGCCTCTTCATTGTGGATTCTACACTAAAAGCTGCTGTGTGCTAGTTTTGAAGAGCTGACTTCCAATTGCAGAGGGAAATCATGTCACTGAATTTTTAAAACTTTGGCCTTAAGATCCATTGGATTATCTTGTGTTTGGATGACTCTTCATCAAGTGTGTGATTATCACTCATTTGGCATTTAGATAGTATCAGTTCAATGAGTATGCAAATTCCCCACATGTTGTTGTATCTCCTTGAAGTGTGGGAAGCTGTCAAGCTTCTGATGGCAGTTAGACACTTTCCAAAACTCTAATCTGCATAGGGAATTACAAATGCTTTCACTGAAAAAAATACATACTATCAGTTTTCTTTTTCTTTTTTCTTTTTTTGTCAGGATGAGACAGGCACACGGAGTCCATTTTCTTTTTAAATGTCTACTATTTCTAAGTGCAGCCACCATGGAGTATCTGTTCATGCTTACTCCCCGGTAGAGTCAGTTAACCTAGGAGAGCACAGCAGACTCATTGCACCCTCGTGGGCTTTGTCCCCAGGCCCGTCACACTTCAGGAACCTGCAGACACGCAGTGTGTCTATTTCCAAACTTCTCACACAGAATGATGAATGCTAAAACTGCACTCACTAAATTGACAAGGACATACTTTAGCTGATCATTTTTATTGTCTTTCCATAAATGTGGTTGTTGGCATATACTGTGTGATGTGGTAGCAGTCACATGACAGTCAGAGAAGCCGCTGACTTCAGGCATCTTCATAGTCTTCTCTCTTAGTGACCTTGCCCCATTCATGAGAATCATAAAGGGAATGAAAGGCTGAATGGCATCACAGGACTATGGCAAAGAGAGCATTGTTTCGGCAGAGGCAGCAGGCGATAGAAGTGTGGAGTACAGTGGGTTCATCAAACATCTTTTTGAGGATCTGACCATGAACCCTCGTGAAACTTTGTTTATTTTACATGGGGGAACAATAGAAGTGGACTGTACTCATGTCATGTGGTACCCCACAGGGCTTTTCTGATGCTTACATTCTTTTTTTAAATTCTTATTTATTTATTTATTTATTTATTTATTTATTTATTTATTTATTTATTTATTTATTTATTGGTGATGTCCAACAGAACACCAAGGCTCCCTGTACCTGAGGCCAGCTCCTGGGTGGACAGTTTTCTCCTCAGATCTCATGTCCCTAGCCGCTGCATTCCATGAACTGCATGTACTTTCTTTCTATCATCTTTGTTATCTCTTTTTTATTTAGACTGACTTCCCTCTGTTTCAGGAATCCATTCACACAACAGAACACAGGGACCAGACATCAGTGGATAAAATGTGGATTGGGAAGTATTTATGAGAACCTAGCTTGTTGGGTCCATCAGAATATATATATATATATATATATATATATATATATATATATATATATATATATATATATATAGACTTTATGACAAGTGCTGAGGGGAAGAAGCTTAAAAGAGGAGAAAGTAAAGACACTTGTGGAAGCTACAAAGAGAAGAAATAACTCTGAAGATACAATTGGAGACTTCAGAGCAGAGCTTTCTCCTCGATTTCCCTTATCACTTATGGTATGTAAATTTACATATGACAACTATTGTCTGTTGGGTAGAAAAATAATTTCTGACTCCAACATAGTCTTTTTTTTTGTTTGTTTATTTGTTTGTTTTGTTTTGTTTTTCGTTTTTCGAGGTAGGTTCTCACTCTAGCCCAGGCTGACCTGGAATTCACTATGTAGTCTCAGGATGGCCTTGAACTCACAGGAATCCTCCTACCTCTGCCTCCCGAGTGCTGGGATTAAAGGCGAGCACCACCATGCCCGGCTCCAACATAGTCTTTTTTATGTTTTTTTTTTTTCCTCTTTTGGATCAGATTGTGAGAACTCTGAAATTTCCTTGGAAAAATATGAAGGGGGAATGATCTTGTTTACCTACTTAAGCATTTACAAAATGAAGAATTTTAACAAATGTGTAAAACAAATGTGTAAAACTGTGATGACAGGAAGATAATAAATACAAAGAAAAATGATTGCTTAGAACATAAAGTAAAATAAACAGCTTTCTCCTCAGTAGTCAATATCAACTGCAAAAAGAAGCTTCTCTGACCAGCGCTGAGAAAGGTACTAACCTATGTGCATAAGCATGGATATTTAGGGGATATTTTTTGGGCACAATATATCCCTTTCGTCAAACAACAGAAGTAGCTTTCCTCCTGGGCCTGTCATCTCTCTAGCCATAGGTTTTTAATTAGATTTTCAATACCAAAAATGAATTGCTACCTATCCAGTGGAAGGGGAATAGAGCGTGTGGGAGTGAGGGGAAGAGAAAATAACGGGAGAAAATCTTGATCAAAATTCATTTCATACATATATAAAAATTATCAGTAAAAATAAACGATCATATGTGGGTCATAAATAACTGAAATGCAAGTTTATATCATGAGAAAAAGAACAAACTTTTCCAAGGGCTACAACAGAGCCGTGTGGTGACTATCTCGGTTACCTTTGACTTCTACTGTATTGCAAAGGCAACATTAAAAATATGTATTAGTTTCCCTGTGGCTATCAATACAGTATAGCTTATGCCTTGCATTACTGGATGCAACTTGTAAGTCTACTATGGAATGATGGTCATGTGACATGACTCTAGGGGCCTAGATGAATAAATGAACCCATAATGGCTTTTAAGTTTATGACTGTCTTTAAGTATATATGATGGTGCCTGGTAGGACACAATTTAACCATAGCAATTATTTATTTTTATTTTAAAACACTTTATTAATTAATTATTTTCACATAGAGAGAAAGATGGACACACACATAGAGAGAGAGAGAGAGAGAGAGAGAGAGAGAGAGAGAGAGAGAGAGAGAGAGAAATAGATAAATAATGTGTATGCCAAGTCCTCTTGTCACTGCAAAGAAACTCCAGATGTATGCTCCACTTTGTGCATCTGGCTTTATATGGGTACCAGCGAATCAAACCCAGGCTATCAGGCTCTGCAAGCAAGCACCTTTAAATGCTGAGCCATCTCTCCAGCCCTTAATACTTATTTTAAAAAGCAACATTTCAAATGGTTGTAATGTAACACATACTTTCAATCTTTTTTATTAACAATTATAATTGTATTCACTCAGATATCTTTGAAATGATAAAAGGCTGCCAACATTTAGATTTTTTTTCTTTCTTTCTCTTTGCAAAGTTGTTTTATGCACCTGTGCCCAAGTTGCTGTGCTTGTCACAGTCAACAAGAGAACATTTTCCTAGCCACTGGGAGCACAGCAAGTCACAGGACCAATGGGAATCCCAGGAAGCAGCTGCTCTGTGTGAATTCATTTGGCACAACCACCCTACAGAGAATGAACACACTTGGAAAGTGGTGCTTAGGTAATTTACTTTCAAAGAAGCTTCTTTTGTTAGAAGGAAAATGAGCAGTAGAATATTCCGAATTCAAAGTTTCCACACACGCTGTGGATTCGAAGCTACAATTGTTGAGCCCTCTGAAACCTGTGAGCCTGTCACTCTCTTCTGAAATATGGATATTTTTCTCTTACATTAGAAACCAAAGATTTTTATGAAAGGAATAGAACTAAAGGGCCTGCTTCTTTCACATTGCACGTTCCATTCTGAATCAAGTATCAAACAAACACAATATGCACAAGGTTTGCATTGTTGATATCATTTGGAGTTCAAATGTTACCATTCCTGATATTTAAGTTTGAATTATGCCTAGGTTCCTATGATTAACGTTAGCACTGGAAAAGAAAGTAGAGAAAAAAACAAAATTGGGAGATTGTTTCCTTATACTCTCCCATGCACATAGGAGAAGACACAAGAAAGTCAATGGTATATCATATTTTAATATTTTTTCAATTTTATTTTATACATACTTTAATGGGTTGTACATTATCTCCTCACACCAACTCCCATTACCATGGGGCCCTCCTCAGTGGAGTCATATTAATAACTGTGAGGTCATGAAGGTCTTTAAAAAATGCTTATATTCTTAAATCCCCTCTCCCCTTCCTTCATTCATCTAAGACCCTCCTCAGTGGGGTCATGGTATTCACTGTGGGGTCATGAAGGCCTCACTGAGTCTCTGTAGTGGAGAGGGAGGCAATGTTTTGGGGTATCCCTACCCTCTGTGTGGCCTGTGTAATCTTTCTGCCCCTCTTCCACAATGTTCTCTGAGGCTTGGAGTGTTAGCAGTCTGATTTAGTGTTGAGCTCTGTGATGCCTCTGGACATCTGCTTTGATGAGTTTTCAGTGACCATCGTGTCTTTCATCATTTCTCTGGAGCTGGTTAACAGTGAGAGAAGTACTCATGTGTTTATGTCCTCTGCAATTCCTGGGCCCTGGCAGATGTGACAGATGTGACACAGCTCATGGTAGGTGGCTTGCTTTCTTTGTCATATTAATGGACCTGGGATCTCCTCAGCATTCTATGCCATCTGTAAAATAGAACCGATTTGTAACCATAAGTGAAAGCAACTTAGATTAAAGGGGATAAGCATAGTTATTTCTGAGACATTTTGCTGTGTGTGCCCACTCTTAGCCAACGAGCCGTGGGATTCTCTCGGAGTTTAGGAGTTTCTTATACTCAGTTCTCTCAACTGAACAGGTCTCATGTCCAATCTGAGAGTACTGATTCATGTTGTTTTTAGTTACTTGAGATTCCCCCCATCTTCCTTTCCCTTTCTTTCCTCCAAGATCCTTCCAGACCCTGTTAAGTATCCTCGCCTCTCATTTCCACTTTCTCCAAGACTCACTGTAGTTCTGCCCATATTCCTGATATCTGCTACTATTTACTTTTGACTCCAGCTAGTGTAAGTTAGGAACCACATATGGGAGAAGTCATGGAACATTTTCCTTTCTGTGCTGGTGGGATCCATTTTCCTATAAATATAGTTATTTCATTTCTCCTTACGGTTGAATAGAGTTCCATTTGTGTACATATACCATCATTTTATTGGGATCTCAGCTGACCCTGATCCTTAGCTATTGTGAATAAATTACCAACAAACATAGCTGAACAAGTACCTCTGTAGTAAACGGGAGAGTCTTCAGGGTAGATGCCTCAAAGTGGTACATATGTGGACCATAGGGTGATCTATTTTCACCTTTTTCATGAGTTTCCACAAAGATTGTACAAGTTTGCACTAATGGTTGTATAAATTTGCACTCCCACCAGCAGTGGGGAAGGGTTTGTCTTTCCTACATCCTCGCAGGAATTTGAGGTCATTCAGGTTTTTTTTTTTTTTTTTTTTTTTTTTTTTTTTTTTTTTTTTGGTGGTGTTGTTGCTGTTGCTCACCGTCCTGACTGGAGTGAGATGGAATCTCAAAGTTGTTTTAATTTCCATTTCCCTGATCACTAAAGATGTTGAATATCTCTATTTTTTAAAAAAATATTTATTATTTATTCATTCATTCATTCATTCGCACAAAGAGAGAGGAGACAAAGAAAGAGAGGAGGGTGGGAAGCATGGGCAGCCAGGATCTCCAGCCACTGAACACAAAATCCAGATGCATGTGCCTTTTTATGCAACTGGCTTACATGGGCCCTGGGGAAGTGAACCCGGGTCATTAGGCTTTGCAGGCTACTGCCTTAACTGCTGAGCCATCACTCCAACCCTACATCTTTTTTAACGTCTTTATTTTCAATAATTAGATACATTGTTTGAGCAAACCTTGTGGTGGTACACACATTTCCCTCCTCTCCGACTCCACCCCACTGGGGGCTTCCTCGGTGGCCATAGTGGATCAGTCCATGTTTTATTGGTCATCCATATTTTTTCCTTTACAACTCTCTGGTCAGTTCTCTACACCACTTTACGAATGGATCACTTGCTTTTTATATAGCTTAGTTTTTTGAGTCCTGTACAAATTGTACATATTTGACCTCTGCCGGAAGCATAGCTGGTAATGAATTTCTCCCATTCTGAAGATAGTCTATTGACTGTGTGGATGGTTTATCTGTACAATATCTTGTTAATTTGATGATATCCCAATGGTTGAGTGCTTATCTAATTTCCTGGGCTAATGGGGTGTTATTAAGAAAGTCTTTCCTTACATCCCTATATCATAGTGTGTTCTCCCTGTCTTTTTTTCTAGTAGTTTTATATTTAGGTCTTATCTACATTTGTTGTTATTTTTTTATGGAGGCCCAGAGATGTTCTAGATTCATTCTTCTACATGTGGTTATTCAATATCTTCAGTACCACCTGTTAAAAAGCTGCCTTTTTTTTTCTGGTGTGCGTTTTTGGATCCCTTGTCAAAAATCAGGTAACTACAGTTACTGGAATGCCACATAGACCTGAATCCTCTACTTCATCATCTATATGTCAATTTTGCCAATACCATGCTGTTTTGATTATTATGGCTTTGTTGAAATCAGGTATGGTGATACGACCCAAATTATTTCTTCTGCTTAGGATATTTATGGATGTCCAAGGTCTTGGGCTTCAATATGAATTTTGAGACTGTTATAACTCTGTGAAGAAAATTACTAGAATTTTTATTGAAATTGCACTGAATCTGTATATTGCTTTTGGTAGGATGACCATGATACCAATTATTTTGACCCATGATCATGAGAGGTCTTTCCATCATCTTGTGTCTACTTCTCTTTCTCTCTTCAGAGTTTTTATGTTATCAATGTATTGGTGTTTTATTTTCTTGGTTAGTAATAATCCAAAGCATTTGAATATTTTGTGAGTATTTTAAATGGGGAAACATCCATGATTTCTCTGTATGTTTGTCTTTGGCATATTAGAAGCTTGATTTTTGTGTGTTGATTTTGTATCCTACCACTGTTGAAAAAATTGACCTTCTTTAAAAGTTTTTGGAGGAGTCTTTCAGGTCAATTATGTTTAGAATCATGCAAATAGGGCTTATTTGACTTCTTCCTTTGCAATTTGTATCCCTTTTATTTCTTTCTCTTGTTTTACTGCTTGAGCTAGGACTTCAAGTACTATGTTTAAAAGCAGTAGTGATAGGCCCCACTTAGTATGATCTAGGCCTTAGGTGCTTTATATATTGCTCTTAGTATGTTGAGATCTTCCTCTCAAGTCTCTCCCATTTTTTAACCAAGAAGGGATGTTGTGTCTTTTCACATGTATTTTCTACATTTATTGAAATGATCATTTGCTATGTTAAATTTATGTGGTATAGTACATTAGTCAGTTTCTATAGGTTGAACCACCCCAATATCCCTGGGATACAACCTATTTGGTGAGGTGGATAATTCTTTTGATATGTTCTTGGATTTGGTTTGCAAGGATTTTACTGATAATTTTTGAGTCTAACTTCATCAGGGATGTTGGTCTAAATTTGCTTTTGTAGGATGTCTGTTTTTGCTCATAGCATAAAGCTGGCTTCTTAGAATGAGCTCCTGTGCATTCCATCTTTTTCAATTTCAGTAACTTGTGAAGTGGCTTTAAGTCTTGAATAGAAATTTGGTAGAATTTAGCAGAAAATCTGTCTGGGACTGGGCTTTGTTTTGTAAGGAAGTTTTAATTATTTTTCCAATTTCATTAGATGTAATAGGCATGTTTAGGTGGTTTATTTGTTGTGTATTTAGTTTTGGCAGGTGGTATGAGTGAAGGAATTCATCCATTTCTTCAAGATTTTCCAATTTTGTGGAATGCAAAATTGTTTATTTTCAGAAATATGCTTCCCGGAATATGTTCTGAAGTCTCTTCCAATTTCCTTGTTGTTAGTTATGATGTCTGTATTTTCTGGTAATTTTATTTTCCTTCTGGTTTGGATTTTTCTTGTTTTCCAAACCATTCAGGGTGGATTGCTATTTATTTATGATCTCTCTATTTTTTAATGTAGGCAGTTAGTGTTATATTTCTTCTTAGAATTGCATTCATTGTGTCCCAAAAGTTTTGGTATGCTTTGTTTCATTGTCATTCAGCTCTATAAATATATTTATTTCCTTATAGATTTCTTCAACCACCTGTTTATTGTTTAATAGTGAGTTGCTCAGTCTCCAGGAGTTGATGTGTTCTCTGTTGTTGCTGTTATTGCTGATTTATAGCTTTGTTGTATTGTGGTCAGATATAATGCAGGGAGTTATGCCAGTTTTTATGAATGTGTGCAGATATGCTTTATTCCCTAATATATAACCTATTATGAAAAAGGTTCCATGAACTGTAGCATTCATGTGTGTTGCGGTCAGCTTTCTAGTTGCTGCGCAGAAAGAACCCAAACAAAAGTGGCTTGTAGAGGAATGGGTTTATTTGGCTTATGGACTCGAGGGAGACTCCATCCTGGTAGGGAAAATGATGGCATGAGCAGAGGGGTGGACATCACCTCTGCCACAGCACTGCAAACAGCGGCAGGAAGGTGTGCCAAACACTGGCAAGGGGAAGCTGGCTTATAACCCCATAAGCTCGCCCCCAACAACACAACTTCATCGAGGTTGGAAAACCCAAACTGCCATCAGCTGAGGATCAATCTATCAGAACACATTCATTTGTTTGTGGGGGACACCTGGATCAAACCATGACAATGTGGAATATTCTACAGATGTTCTTAAGTCCAATTGATCTATGGAGTTGTTTAGCTCCATTACTTCTGCTTATTACCTGCTTAGAAGATCTATCTATGACAAAGGTGGAATATTAAAGTTGAGCTCTATTATGGCATTTGGATTTCTATCTGGTTAATGTCTACAAGATTTTGCTTTATAAAATTGGGTGTCCCTCTGCTTGGCACATAACAGTTTATGGTTGTAATATCCTCTTGTTGAGTTCTTCCTCTAATGGGTAAGAAGTCACCTTTCTAAAATATCTATTGATTGAATTTGGTTTAAAGTCTATTTTGTCAGATATTAATGTGCCCACACCAGCTTGTTTCATATTTCCATTTGCTTGGATTGTCTTTTACCATTCTTTCATCCTAAGGTCCTGTCTATCTTTTTTTAAAAAATAATTTATTTATTTGCGACAGAATGCATGAGAAAGAGAATGAGGCAGACAGAAAGAGAATGCGTTTGCCAGGGCCTCCTGCCACTGCAAAGGAACTCCAGACACATAGGCCACCTTGTGCGTCTGGCTCTACCTGGGTCCTAGAGAATTGAACTTGGTTCCTTCTGCTTTGCAGGCAAATGCCTTAACCCCCAAAACCATCTCTCCAGCCCGGGTCCTATCTATCTTTAATGAAAAGGTGGTTTTTTTTTTTTTTTGTTTGTTTTCAAAAAGCAAATTGGTGGATCCAGGCTCTTTACCTGTATCTTTTGATTGGGGAGTTGAGTCCATTAATGTTCAAAGTACTAATTGTGATGTGTGAGTGAATCCCTGTAGAGTTGAAGGATTTGTGGAAATTGGTGATTTCTCAGTCTTTATATGCTTTTATGTCTGATCTAGTTTTGATTATTTCTTTGTCTCTCCTTGTGTGTGGGTTTGCTCATCTCTTCCGTGTGAGTATTCCATGCAGTGTTCTCTGTTCTTACTGCTCATGTTATTCATAAAGCTGACTTATATCATGAAAAGTTTTCCTTTGGCCGTGTATTAGGAGGGATAATTTTCGAGTATAGAAGGTTAGGTTGGCAGCTGTGGTCTTGGTCTGCTCTGCCCACACACTTCCCAGTTCTGCTCTGTGTTCACACCAAGGTGCTGGGTGCTGGCCAGCAGTTGCTGGGTCATCCAGCTTCGATGTCCTCTGAACTATGGGTGCTTCTGCACTCTTAGCTTTTTCCCACCAGGTGCTAGTTGACCAAAACCCGTGTCTGCCAGCTAGAATTTTCCTGTGCTCTAGACATTAGCTCCAGTTGCTTGCTGGACTGGCACTTCCCCCAACTCCACTTTCCACCAGCTACAGCCTAAACCATTGGTTATATGGTTGCAGGAAGCTTTTTGCTACCCTCCCCTTAGTGCCAGGGGCTCTTGTGGTTTGCCAGTTACTTACAGAATATACAGAACTTCATGTTTTTGGAGAAGGGTGTAGTGTGTGTGATATCTTGCCCCTATTCATTGCTCCCCCTTTTTTTTGCTTTGTCTTATTTTTGGAGTGGTTCCTATTCTTCATCTTAACTGAAAACCCCCACCCCACTTATCTCTCTCTTTAACAATAATTATGTCATGTATTTTGACTCCACACAGAAAAACAGATGATTGTTCTTTTATTCCTATTCATTTTTATTTCAAGTCATTATCAAATTGGAGTTTTAATTTTTTCTTACATATAGCAGAAAGAAAAATAACTACAAAATAAACTAGCTGGAAATTGCTTCTTCCTTTTTCTTGCTTTGTAACATTTTCATACATGTACATTGCATTTCTATCATCTGTACCCCACATCACCCTCTCTCTTCCCCAAGTCTCAGAGGACACTTTCTTTAGTGGCTCTGCCTCAGAAGAGAATGACTGCCCTTTCCAGACATCCTTTCACTGTCAGAGGTTTGAAGCAGGACCCTACTCCACAGAAGGGAAGAGAAGCCTGCTACTACTGCAAACCAGCTCAAAAGCATTATTTCTTTTATTTAAGGTTGATATCCTATTGAGAACTAATTAAAGGCAATTTGTATATACAATATTTTTAATCAATTGTATGTCTTCTTATAAGTCCTCTATTGGTAATATACATTAATAAGTCTTATTCACTTTTGTTTGTTAAAGTATAAATTTGTTTTATACCAATTTGGCAGAAGCATCTCATGTGTAGTATTTTACATATATAGATGTATTCTACATATCTAATTGTATAAATTCCAGTGTTAAGACAGGAAAAAAAGGTAGATACCCAAAAAATAAAATACAAAAAGTGGCACTATTTAAAAATGTGTAATTAGTGAGTTTTACACCTTCTTGTTAGGTTAAAAAAGTTTTAGTTGAAATGATTTAAGTGATATAATAAAAATTTTGATTTGTATCAGGATTCTGAAAATGAGCTTTTAAAGAAAAACTGATTTAGAGAAATATAATCTCTAAGGAATCAATTTTCCTCAGTGGAAAGGTTCGTTTGATTAGGTGATACAGAAATTTGACTATTTTTTGAGTGTTTTTGGTTCTTTATTGTAAGAGTTACTGTGATTTGAAACCAAGAAGTTGCAAAGATTGAAGAAGATATATTCATCTGCCCTGAAATGAAGACATGATAAGACATACCAAAGCCTGTATTGTTTAGCCAAAGAGACTGCTTTCTAATGAAAGGTTTTGAAGATGAATTAGCAATAATTAATTTTTTTTAAATATCTTGTTTATTCATTTTCAAGCAGAGAGAGAGAGAGAGAGAGAGAGAGAGAGAGAGAGAGAGAGAGAGAGAGAGAGAGAGCACAAGGGCCACCACCTTGTGGGTCTGGCTTATGTGGGTCCTGGGGAATTGAACCCAGGGCTTCAGGCACTGGAGGCAAGCGCCTTAACCGCTGAGCCATCTCGCCAGCCAGCAATAATTAATTTTTAAGAGAGAAGTCCATATACAAGTGCAAACAATTAAATGTCAAACTGCACTAATATCCTTTCTCATGGACAGACCATCACATGGCTTTTATGACTTCCTTTCAATTTCTACACTAAACTACAATAATTCCAAATAGCTTTCTTAATAGGCACAATCATCTTTCCCAGAACTAGGATTCCTTGTAGTCTCTAAGTTTTGGGAAATCAAAACTTTAGGGGGTCCAGTAATTATTCTGTAATTTTCACAGAAAGTCCTGAGGGAAGTTGGCCACATGCAACGTGGAAGATGAAACAATTATGAGAAACTATGTTGGGGAACACAAGGTATTACTGTTGCTGCTCTCACAGAGAACTAACAAGCAAGGCCAGGGCAAAGACTGGCTGCTTTAGATGGAATCATGGAATTCTAATCACCAGGGTATACCGCCTTATCATTCTTTCTAGATAACATTTTTATTCATCATTTTTCTGATAATACTTTCTTCTGTTCTTGCGTGGGCTCTTTTTCCTCATATAACTTTTCAGTCATCTTAGAGGAAACATTTCAGTCTGTAATATGTTTCTTTAAGTTCCTCTCCCAGTGTACTCTGGAATAAGGTTTCCCCAGCTGAAATCTGGATGAATTGTGGCTCATTGAAGCCTTGGGTCACACAGGCTTGGTGATACCACACCCCACTGCAGGACATATCAGCTCCTCTTCAAGCAATAGGGGCACATTCTTTCCAGCATATTCTCAGGTCCCTGGCTGGATATTCACTCAGGGATGCTATACCATATCCAGTTACTTTCTCCACATTTACCACAGAACTTTCTTGGAAGACAAGTTTTAACAGCTTCTCACTAATAATCCTGGTTCTAGAGTTCTCACCACCAGTGTTTCTCTCATCAGCCTTCCATCTGTGATTTTCCCACATCAAAAAATGGGGTGCTCTTTGGTCCCCCACTCTTTCCCAGAGTGACTAAATGTGATTGCATAATTTTGTTATGCAATCTGAGTGGGCTGGCAAGTACAATAAATGTACACCTGTTGTTTGTAATCAGGATTTGCTTGTTTTTTGGACTGAATGTTTATATTCACCCTCAAGTCCTGTCCCTCAATCAGAGGAAGCCGTAGAGGAATAATTAGGCTTAGTTGATGTCATGAGTGGGAGGGTCCCTTATGATTGAATTAGTGTTCTCATTAGAGGATACAGAGAAGTCTGTCCCCACTCTCTGTCGTGTGAAAACAGAGAGAAAATCTCAAGGAAGGGATTTCAGTAGGCTCCATATTTATTTGCACTTTTTAAAGGATTCTCCAAGCCTTAGAACTGTGCTATCCTGAACTCCTCTGTGCTGTAGTTACGCTATATGCATTGTATTCTTATTCCTCACAAAGGTTGTATGAAATCATTAATTGTCTTACACATGAAGAAATGAATCATGGGTATTATAGTCAGCTGCATAATGCTGGGATGAGATTTTCATCAGTCACACTTTATGGGAGGAAGGGATTCATTTCAAGCTTACAGATCCAGGAAAGTTCCATCAATGGCAGAAGAAGCTGCCTTCATACCTCCAGAGAAGCAAAACACTCACACCAGCAGACAATACCACAAACAAGCATGGTCAGAGCTCGAACTCCCTGAACACACCTTTGGGCTGGAATTCAGATGCTTCCCCAGTGATAAGCTTCCCTGTTAGCCTGTTAGGGTTTAAAAAAAAAAAAAAACCAAGCAAGCAAACAAACAAAAACACCTGAGTCTGTGGTGGACATACAATCATATCCAAACCAGGGTGTGGTGGTTTGAATCATATGTTTCTCATAAACTTATGTGTTCTGAATGCTTGGTCCAAAGCTGTTACAATTGGGAGATGGCATCTTCCTGGGGGAGGTGTGCTGCTGGTAGAGACCACTCAGCTGAAGTTTTACTAAAATGCCACATTTTTCCTACATCTTCTTGTTCAGATGATGTGCTTACATCTTCTTGTTCTTGTTCTAGTTGAGGGTTAATGTAATTTCTCAGAACTTCCTACCCTATCTGGTTGACATGAGAATAATAAGCACATTTGCTCCTTAAAGAGAGAGTAATGAATGATTCTTTTGATGGGGGTGGAGAAAAATAGTCCATTAACCAAATGTGTTCAGTCTACTCTAGGAATAAGACTGTTTTGTCGAAAGATTAAGTGATCAAGTGTAAGAGTGTATATATCAGTTATTTAAGTAGCTTTACCAATTATTGCAAATTTATACGTTTTAATCTCTGTTTATAAATTATTTTAAACATACTCAAATGGACTTTTCAGAATAATATAATTCCCCCTTTTCCTTGACATAATAATGTTTTAAATTGCAGTTTGGCACATAATGAGGCAAAATATTATTTTGAACAGCCTCAAATAAGTGGAAGCATCCTACCACTGGAAATCACATTCAGCTGAGCGGAGCTCTGATGACTGTTGGAAATGCTCTAATAATTTTATTATATTCCCCACAGCAGTGAATTAAGTACTAAGAATGAATATGGCAACAAAAAACACATTTTAATAAAGAACATTAATTAACATAAGTTGAATGTTAATGGATCTCTTAGTCTTGGCAGCTAGAGTTACCAGCCAGAGGGCAGTAGGGTACAAAGCATGTTCTCCTTCCCTCACAATGGTTGAATAGGGAAAGAGAAGCAGTGACTCTCAGGCCATGTTACTGCAATGATCTCTACATAACTTGAATAACTGAAATTATTCAAGCAGAATAGAGTGTTCATTTATTTATTTAAGGTGTGTTTCTTGCCTTCACATAATTTAATGTATAATCACTGGAAGCAAAATTAAAGTGCTGTGTATCAGCCATCTCTGGTGAGTTCCATTTTATTAATGTGTCTCATAATTCAACAGAACTTAGCTCTCGCTAGTCAGGCACCACACCACCATGGAAGAGAATATGCTGAATAATTTTTACTCTGAAATGGTAATGAGCTCGCTATTTTCACTTGGTTAAAGACTGCACATTGCTGATTAACTTCACAAGTCACAATTCAACCCAGGAGCTCATCACAACAAGGAGTGATTGCATGGAGACCTTGTCAACAGAAATTAATCGTGGCTGGCTGAAGACCATCCACCAAATTTTGAAGACCAAGATGATCAATTCATTTTAAGTATCCTCCATGTTCATATTTTATTATTTGTCCAACATGTTTATATATCATGCTTACTACAGCTGTGTTCTCATGTGATAGCTATGTTATTGGTATGTAATAATTTAAAAAAAAACACTTGTTTAGTATAAATGGAAATTTTATGAACTCCTTCTTGGAGGTACTTTGTTAAATGCCATGAAAAACACAATGTTAATATTTTGTATCTGTCTTCATATTTCATAATATAGTGGGAGGTCTTGAATATATATAATTTAAACACACTTAAAAACTTCTAATCACCATTATTATATTATGCTTTTAGTTGGACATACGTGAAGAGAAGATAAAAAAAATCCAAGTATATATTTTGAAGTTTCTAGATCTGGAAAACCTTTAACATACCTATATAATGGTTCAATTCTAGTTGCTGAATGTGAAATTTTTTTGAGTTAATATCTTTATTATGATTAAGTATTTACATTGTATGAGCAACTCTTGTGAAGTTGTCCTCGTTGCACTGCTCTCGTTCCCCTACCTGCTGGGGTCCTTCCTTAGGTCTTTTTCATCTCCTAGTAATACAGTTTTGAATTGAATTCTATTGTTTATGCAGTTGAGGCCATAGAATTTTGAGAAATGAAAGCATTTTTTCCAATAAGGTTTTATTTAATAGACTAAGGACCTCCACACAATATGTCCTCATGAGGGCTGTATTCTATTGCGATATTTATGGCAGTTACTTTTATTAAATTATTCCTATATGTATTCTCTGCCCTAATTTAAAGTATCCATTGAAATTGATTCCATTAATTGTCTGGATTTCTCATGAAATGAATCAGCTGCCATGAATCATTATGTTTTTCGTCTTATATCAGGTGTGAACTTCTGTACTGTGTAATTTATACATCATCCTTGGGCATCAATTAAAATTTATTCTAAATAGAAAGCAGTAAATTCTGAGTAAAATATTGATAGATTTTTTTTTCTTCTCTCTACTGTCTTGATAAAATCCCTAATACAGCAGGTGCTTACTGAGTTCAGTACAGTACTTCCACATGGGATAATCTTGTTAAGTGTTTATTAAACAGATGATAGATTCTACTCATAGAACACATTCTTTGCTCAATGTGCTCCTCTTATTACATAGGTCTTTGTCACAGCATACAATGAAAAGATCTCATCTTTCTTTCCTCAAACCTTGATATGGTTTTCTTGAGACAAGGAATCAATCCAAAGGGTGGTCACTGGTACTTAGTAGACATAGAACTAAAGTGGCAATATTGTAGGATGCATATGTGAATAAAGTAAATCCAAGCCAAGACTCAAGGATTTATTTATTTTTCTCTATAATCCTACTGTAGGCAGGGAGTGCATTTACCTGAATTGTGAAGCCCTGTATCTGTGAAAAGAAAATGATTTCTAATGCTGATAATTGTCAATATATTTTATTTTAAACTATAATATTACCCCAATCTAGTACAATGCTTCTCATTCAATGGACTTAAACCAAGCTTTTTTCTAATTTCAGTTCTCCAAGTCATATTTTTAATGTTAGAATTTACAGTTAAAGGGATGAATTTTTGAACACATATACCATCTTGATTTTTTACTATGGTTTATGTAATTTAAAGTAATTTCTAGATGACAATATTAAAGCAAATAAGGCTAATCTAAAAATGCAGCTGAGGCCCTTCCTCTCTTCATCATCAAATTAGTTATCCCAAGTCTTCAAGTTCCCATATAACAGACCAATGCACATAATGTCTAGATATTTAATAAGATATATAAACTGCATTCCATCTCTTAAGTCTTGCCTCTCAGCTGTAAGTGATTTGCTATTTTAAAAAGCAGAACAGCACTTCTATGCCAGACACATTTGTAGATATGTGAGAACTCATTGTTTGGGTTGAGACCCAGCCATGACATGAATTGCTAATCTAGTCAAAGTATGAGGAAGAATCTGCATATACAAGATGGTAGCATGGACATTGCTTATATTTGCTTGGATAGGCCCTTTGGTGGGTGATGTGGATCACCTCAAGCAAGGATAGCACACAAAAATCAACCACATCAAATACTTATAGAAACAGAATAATAGTAGTAAAGGCAAATTGTTACATTGGAAATCAGGGTAAGTTTACTCTGATAGTAGATGGGCCATAGGTGAGTCTCCCAGACTATAAAATGGAGTAGGGTAGAAATATCTGAAATTGCAGTCATATATTTTTAAAATTTATTTATATATTTACAAACATAAAGGGAGAGAGGGAAGGAGAGACATAAGTATAGAGAGAAAGAGAGAGAAAGAAAAAGAGAAAGAGAGAGGAGAGAGAATGGTTACAATAGGGGCTCTTGCCACTGTATATTAATTCTAGACACAAGTGCCACTTTATGCATCTGGTTTTGCATGAGTACTGGGGAATTGAACCCAGACTGTCAAGCTTCCAAGTAAGTGCCTTTAATGCCTGAGCCATCTCTCCAGTCCATAGTCATGTTTTTCTATAAAAAATGACCCAATTAACAAGTGTTAAGAACTTGTAACTGTATTAAAGGCATGAACGGCATACAGGTTTTCCCGAGTATTTCATCCAAAATTACTTCGTATATGGGGCCATTTTCATTTCTATAGTAATTTTAATTAGTTGACAATATTCAATATTGTACAGTTGAAACAAGTGGAGAAAACTCTTGTAAACTAGAAATATCTGTAGGAATAAATTTTGAAAGGAACTTTAATGTTAGCAAAGAAAACAGGTTATCATCTAAGTTATCTGGTTCTTTTAGGATGGTATAAAATTTATGTCAAGATTTCTAGGCCAGGTGTAGTGTGGCTAATATTTTTAATCCCAGCATTTAGGAGGCAGAGGCTGGAGAATCACTGTGATTTCAAGGCCAGCGGGAAACTACATATTGAATTCAAGGTGGGCCTTGGCTATAGCAAGTCATTACCTTGAAAAAAAAAAGCCCCCACCCCAGATTTCTAGAATACAAACTTGAAAAACCAATTATGCAAAGCCAGTGGTATTTAGATTGAAGATAAACCAGTCATTTGTGACTTGAGAATTTTCTCCACACCCACTTCTGTGGATACTTAGTTGATTTTACTCTGCTTGAGGTATTTATTAGAAAGCTTGTGAAGTCTTGTACATCATCATCACAAATACTGCAATGTTTGCTTGTGACATTTCTTAGATTTTATACCTCTGCTAATATAGTGTAACACAGTGCAATATTTAAAAATGCACAAAGGGCCCAAATGGCAACATTCAAATACAGTATAGCAGGAAATAAGAGTAAAATTCAATTCCTGAGAGGCGTGGTTGTTATTACTAACTTTCCATCACAGGCAGCATCATAGTTTGGACTTCCACAGTCAAATGGAAGCCTCCAAACCTTGCACAACCTTAAGGATAGTGTTAGTGAACTCTTTCAAGGGCACAGGCAGGACACAAGTTATAAGCATCAAAGGAAACCCTGGTATTACTTTGCTATCTGTTTGGTATTTCCACCGTGAAGTTCTTGGATATGAACTCTGCAGATGGCATCATAATGCAATGTCAAGAATGACATGCTTGAAGATAAACAGGAAGAAGACCCTGATTCCACACTGGTGAGAAGTTTTCAACATTGTACCCTGCATTTGGGAATAAAATAGAACATGCAGCCAATGAACTTGGAAACTTTGCCCAGAAGCTCTCCTGCAGCACTTACTACATTGCCTGCACGGGGATTATGCACAAAGGTACAAACTCATTAAGTAGATGGGAGCCAGGACTGAGTGAATTGAGAAAGAAATGCTTTCTGATTCCTTCTCTTGGACGGCTGGTGAGTCTTAAATTAAATTATGGCTCTGAAGAAAAATCTGTAATCTGTTTATTATCAATATAACATGGCAAAGATAAAAAAACGAGAGTGTGGCGTTCAGCACCCATTGTGAAGAACTCAGAAAGATCTAATATTCTCACTCAAAAAATAGCAGCTATGTTTTATAGTGAAGAAATGTGGCCCAGAACACCAGGAAGAAAGACTTAGCTCCTAACTAATGGAAATACCAGCCTGGCTTGGATGAAGGCTGTCAGAATTTGGAGACAAATTGATAAAATACTATTTCTCTTTATCTCTTATGCAAATCCTTGGTTATAAGTAGAATTCTGGTTGATAGTCATTTTTCATTAGCTTCAAATATATGGTATCTTATAACTTTTCTATTAATTCTATATATGCATATGATATATTTTGATCATAATCGCCTCCCATCACTGTCTCCTGTCCCTGTACCCCAGACCTCTTCCACTGAGCCCCTTTCCTCTTTCTAATCAATCCCTCTAACTATTTTTACCTCTCTCTTTCTTCTCTCTCTCTCTCTTGCTTTCCACTATCATCTATGATGACGTGTTGATGGAAGGACAGCTACAGTGTCATGAAGGTAACAGCCACCAGATGTCCAGAATACAGTAGAGCAAAGCACTGGTCTCCATTATCTGGCACTTACATTCTTTCTGCTACCTCTTCTGCAACATCCCCTGTGTGTGAAAGAGATGTCTCAATTAATGCTTTCATGTCTCAGAACTTTGATGAGTTTTGAATCTCCACCATTTGATAAACTGGCATTTTTGACAATATTTGTTGTTATAATTTGAATCTCTACCTGTGGTAATTCAGGACCTCATCACTGTTGGACTTCTGAATGATTAAATGATGTATTTCTATGAAATGTTCTCCTACAAGGTCTCAGGCTGACCTGAGAGATTTATAGACAAAGAGAGGCCTAAAGAGCCCTGCTGCTCTGCTTGAGGATGTCCTGGGGGTCTCCCTGGATCTCCATCACCAATCTGTGTTCCTTTGACTGCTGTTGTCTGCCCACCACTCACAGCTGCTGTTTTCCAGAGTGAAGTCTGGCCAAAGAAGATATGGTATGCCAGCCTAGGATTCCAATTCTATCCATCCTTTGCCACACCCTCTACCCTCCACAGACCCCAGTTAAAGCCAAGGGTGGGAAGGATAGACCCTCCACCCACAGTATCTAGTGATACAGGTCATCTCTAAGTGTGTCCTCTGGCCTCAGACCTGGTTTTGGTTAGGTGATTTCTCCATATATATATATATATATATATATATATATATATATATATATATATGGTTTTCTTCTTCCCATTCTAGGATCACTTCCTCACCTAACTGCTTAAATAAGAATTTCTCTTTGTCTAACTTTCTTTATAACTAAGGAAAGTATCCTTAAAACATTTCTATTACTACCATTTATTAGTGACAATGAATATGTCACATTGTTTTTTTTTTAAATTTTGTTTTGACCCATGATAATTTTCTATGATTGTGAGGTAGAATGTGATATCTTGACAGCTGTATATGTTGTGAAGTGATGAAATCTTAGCAATAGATACATTCTTCAGTTTATATCATGTTTCTTTATTTGAAAGCATCCAAAATCTGTCATCTTCATTCAATTGTATAATATACGATTGTTAAAGTGACACTACAACAGCAGCATGCATTTCTTATTTCTACATGAAAGCTACACCCAATGAGCAACCTGTTCACAGTCCCCGCTAACCACTGTTCCATTAGTGTAAGCTCAGCAGTTATAGCTGCTCTTATTCGTTTGACATTGTGTCTGAATTAGAAGTGGAAAGAATGTTTTTCCCATGAGAAATGAAAGCCCGTGTATGAAACATGAAAAAATAAACAATGCTATGAAGATCATTATTTTAAAATACTGATTTAAAATTCAGATTCTTTTTGTGCAGAATAATGTCAAGAATTGAATGTTGTATGTTAATCAAAAAGCTTGAATTTGTTCACTTTCTACTTTCAATAACTTAAATGTTGAGGGGTTTGAAAAATGGATAATCTTGTATCTGTAAAAAGAAACCATCACCTTACAGTAAATTCTATACAGTTTTCAGATTTAAAACACATTTTCAACTCAGACATCTTAGTTTAATTGAATCAAAATGTAGCCTTCCATTTTCCCACATTTTCCATTAAGATACACTGAAAGCTGTAAATTATATATCTAATATGCATAGTTATATGTCACACCATTATAATATTTATGCACTTTTAATGAAATTTAGATTTATTTTCCTTTGCATTATCTGCAGAAAATTTCTTTGGGATACATGCAGATGATGATAAGTGGTGAAAAAAAATAAAAGCCTCAGTAATTTTTAAAGTCTGATTGGCAAGAAAAATATGTCAGATGATTTTATTTTATTTATATCAAAACATTAACTCAAGTACCAATTAAAATGTAGAATATGTAATTAATTCTAATGTTATTCTATTTTATTTTTTCTTTATTTACTGTATTAGTCAGACCTTACATCACTGTGTAAACAACACCTGACAGAAACAGCTTAAAGAAGGAAAGGTTATTTGCTCAATTTCAGGAGTATTATTTCATCATGATGGGGGAAGAGGGGCATCTATTGAGCAGAACAACTTGTGTTTAGAGAGGGAATATCTGTCCCAGTTGCCTTTCTCCTTCCCGCATCTCCCCAAAGAGCAGATCTCCAGTGTGATAATCTCTGCTAGCACATTCTGAAGAATGCTGCATAATCTGCTAATCACTTCTCGTTTCACTCAAGCTATTAATCAAGATTAACCATCAGGGTTGGAGACATGGCTCAGCAGTTAAAGGTATCCTCTTGCAAAGCCCAATGGTCGGGGTTCAATTCCCCGATGCCCATGTAAAGCCAGATTTACAAAGTGGGGCATGCGGTGGCAAAGAGGCCTGGTGTGCGATTTTTCTTTCTCATTCTCTCTCTCTTTGTCTCTCTCTCTTTCTCTCTCTCCTCTCAAATAAAAAATAAAATACTTTTAAAAAGACTAACCATTGTATCAGTTACATTTTGAATGTCTACAGGAAGAAGTTCTGTCCTGTGTCCACCATGCTAGAAGTCTCATCATTCCATTCCTATCCTGAAACATTCCCACACATCACGTACACCTGCCACAGCTTGAGAGACAAATGGGAAGGAATATTGTAAGATCAGATAATTCACTCTACAAGCAGGAACATTTACATATCAGTCCTCCCTGGATCTTATCTTTACGCTTATGACAATTTGTGGAAGACAAAAGCTTATGTGTACTTATTGAAATCACAAGTCCTTGATAACTTGACATCAGATGCAAAGACAGAAATGAAGAGATGGAAATAAGTATGAATGTAGCACACATTTTCTCTTTCAACCCAATGTCTGCTTTTCAAAATATGACGCTTACACTTTTACTCAGACACAGGGTTACTCTCTCTCTCTCAGGGAAAGGAGAAATATATGAAATTTTCTTGAATACTTTGTAATCTCTTAATCATGCTAGTAAACTTTTATTATAACATTGTTATAATGAAATAGTTATAGTAGTATCAATGACTAAAATCATTACAAAAGTATAATACTCATATATAATATCAGTCCTATTATGAAATATAATACTATTATTAATATTAATGATGCAATTAACCATAATGATTAATATTATGAATTATATTTAGAAAATATTTTTATTTATTTTAGAGAGAGACACAGAGAAAGAAGCAGACAGAACAAGGGAGTATGGGCATGTCAGGGACTCCTGTCACAGAAAACGAACTGGACGCATGAGCCACTTTGTGCAAATGGGTTTATATGATACTGAGGCATTGAACCTGGGTCATTAGGTTTTGTAAGCAAATGCCTTTAACCGTTGAGATCCAATGATGAGGTATTTTAAAATATTTTTATTGTCAATAAGTAGATACATTGTATGAGCAAATCTTGTGGTGGTAGCCCCATTTCCCTCCTTTCTGTCCCCAGCCCACCGAGGGACCTCCTGGGTGGGAACACTGGATCAGTCCATGGGGTAGGGGTTATGGCACAAGAGGTAGGAAGTTTTGTTTTTATTTAATTTCTCCTTTGTGCATTGTTGCTGAAGTGGACAATGTCTCTGGATATTCCCCCCACCATGACTCTTATACTCTTTCCGCCCCCTCTTCTGATCAGACCCCTGCGTCATGGTGGGTGAGTTTTAAGACTGCTTTATAGTTGAGGTCTTAAGTGTCTCTGGACTTCTGCTTTGCATTGTGTTGGGTATCATCAGTGTCTGTATATATTGAACTTTCATGGGTTTTCTGATTTGCTGTGGTTATAGGTCTCTTGTTTATCACACCACATTATCATAGGTTTCACTTGGGCCCTATATTATAGCCAGGGTGATTCCTCTCTTGCCAGGATGTCAGCCATCATCCCATATCTTCTGTTGGAATTGGGTTGAGCACAGCTCTAACTGCCTTCTGAAAAATACAAACAGAATGTCCAATGGAGAGTGAGATCATTATAGGTTGCATAAGACAAACATTGCTAATTTGGCAAGGTTTTAATGGGTGTAGCCTTTCTGTAGCTCTCTGGTAGCGGAATTTCCCCTTGGGCTGATCTCTTAGATGATCAATAAGCCATTGATTATCCACCTGGGTTTATCGTCACCATTGCACAGATGAGCACTTCTTTACTTGCTGGTCTTCAGATGGTAGCATGTGTAGTGATGGAAGGCATTATAAGAGCTGCCAGGGGAAATGGTTAATGATATTTAGAGGAAGCAGAGACCATTGATATTCAGTACAGATTGATGTCACAAGATTGATGTGGTATTTTATACACAAATGTTGATGGGTTTTTTTTTTGCATTCTTCTGCTTAAAATATTTTTTGGAGAGCTGGTTTAAAAACCCTTTTATATATTTTTTTCTTTACTGAGACATTCAGAGTAAAAGGAATGAAATTCTTCCATTGTTAATCTATTTTTTTTCAGAGGTGGAATTGTACAGAACGTTGCTATCTGTTTCCCTCATTTCGACTATGGGTCACCCAAAGAGAGTGGACTTTGCATGGCAGATGTTGCAACTCTACCCTTGAAGTTCTTAGAAGCTTCCATTGTTAGATATTGTTATTATTAATTCTCCCCTAACAGTGACTTTGAATCTTTCATGCCTCTCTTCCTCTTGGAGCTATGAGGCATTAAAAGTCTGATCTTACTTTCGGAGTTGGCCTATACTTAGATTCTTTTAAAAATATTTATTGATTTATTTATTTATTTATTTATTTATTTATTTATTTATTTATTTATTTGAGAGGGAAAGAAAGACAAAGAGGTAGACTGAGAGAGTAAATTTTGATGCACCAGGGCCTTCTGCCACTGCAAACAAACAAACTCCAAAGTAATGTGCCACTTTGTGCATCTGGCTTTTACATGGGTACTGGGGAATTGAACCTAGGCCATCAGGCTTTGCAAGCAAGGGCTTTAAATCACTGAGCCATCTCTCTAGTCCCAGTACTTAGTTCTTATTAACACTGCAGGTAAGAACAAGTCGAGTCCAAGCTGCAAACATTCTTGCCTCTGAGGGCAGTGAGTAATGCTGTGTTTCAAGGATAAAAAAGATAACTCTCCCTTAGCCTGCTCCCCTGGTACACACACCCCAAAGCTTGGGCACATTGACCCCTGCTGGTGCCACTGTTCAGAAAGGGTTTCGGAATTTTTAGGAGCCATAGCCTTGATGGAGAAAGTGGTTACTGGGGGCTAGCTGTGAGGTCATAGTCTGCCTCACCTCTTGTCCTTCTGCTTCCGGAATGTCCATGCAACATGACCAGCTAGCCTCGACATCCCCTAATACTACAGACCATCATAAACTCTTTCCTTCCTAAGTTGCTTCTTTTCAGGTTTATAGTCAGAGCAGCAAGAACATAACACAATTGGTGAGTGTGATGTTATGTATATGTGCTCTAGAGTTCAGGAATTATGTATGTTACTTAACTGTTTCCTCAAATGGAAACATTACCTCTAGAGGTGAGGAGTGATGTTGGGAGCCTGCTTCATCAGGACAAGGTCATGGCCTGAGGTGGCTTGAAAGAATCTGAACTTCAGCAGGAATCTGCCTTCTTGTGACAGACAGTATGTGGGTGGTGAGGGGCATCTGTAGATGGCCTTACTTAGTACTAGTCTGTCTGGTACTAAATGCTGCCCATTTCCTGAACACTGTGCTTCATTGCTAGACACTTCCTGATAAGAACAGGAAGAGCTTGGGACACATGCATGGAAGCAGAGCTGTGTAAAAGGCATATGCTGATTGAAATCCATCAGAGCCTGGCACCCATCCCAGTCTGGTCCTTGTCTCTCGTTCTTTTCTTCATGCCCCTCCCCCAGGCTGGTCCAGAGCAGAGTGAATGAAGTAAGTGACACTTGCAAGGATCACCTAGTCAGCAACACTTACAAGACTCAGGAAGGCTCTGGCGTTTAGATGATTCACACCCTCCCAGAAGCTTTATAAACTGTAACAGTTGCTGAGGAGAAGAGAGTGGATACAAAGAGATTCAGGAATGTAGTTTCCATGAGGTATAACCCAGACTGTGGTGGGTTTTAAGGTATTGAACCCTCCCTTGCTGTCATGTTCCTGTAAGTAACCCCATTAAGCTCACTTGTTCAGTAGGACAGATTTGGATGACATCAGACCAAAGGGGTCTGTTTCCAGCTTGCTGCTAACACCATGAAAATATTCATGAATTTGTTCCAATTTTTTTTTCTCAGAAATTTACTTGGCAAGTGAACACATGAAAGAGCAAAAGAATTTAATTTACAACCTTTGAAAAAATTAAATCTAATAAGAACTTTTCCAGTCTCTATAATATTTCCTTCTGAAAAAATGTTTTTATACTGTGTGTGCTCCCAAAATCTTTCATTTTTAAATTTAAAGAAAAACTATCGAAAAAACATTCTAGAGGGGTAGGATTATAGAGGGTAAGCTTCAGCCTTGGAGAAGTTGGGTTATCACAGCTTGTTTGTTAAGGAGTGTTAACGTGCTCCAGCTCAGAACATCACCATTCTAGGGGCTTAGCATTGCATAATGATATATAAGTCACGATCCAAGGTCATTGCCAAAGCAAATGATCTTCTTTGAAGTCTGGGTGTTTCATAATGAGAGCAAGCAGCTGTTTTACTCAGCTTCTTCATGCAACCATCTTATGGCTCCTCTTACCCCAAAATGTGCCATGGGTTTCAGGTCTCAGTTTGCAATTATTTTCATTATTTAGTACAGAACTTTTTACTCATTACCATTGAGTTTTAGGTGGAACATTAAAACATTGAAACTTCTACACACAAGTTATACACTGAGTCATTTTCTATTTCACAGCTGCTTTGACAAATTCCAAGGTGAGTTGGACGTGTCCAGTCACTCGGTGTGTGACCCTAGCAGTATGGCTTGTTTCACCACTGCTCTTTCTCATTTCTATCACTGGAAGTGGGCAGCTCCCCATGCCTTGGGCCCAGAGACAATTTCCAGTCTTTACCACCTGGCTCAGGGTGTCTGTGGGCACACAGGCTCAACACCATCGTTTGTCTCGATGGAGCTCTCTCAGAGACTATGTCCCTGCAACACTATATTTCTCTAACTACCGATAGCATTGCAGACAGGAGCCACTGAAGATCAGACACCTTCTGTGTGAATAAGACACATAACCAATCACCAGGGAATTGTAAGAAAATATTATGCTCCCAAATCCCATATGATAGACACTGACATATTTCAAAGATAATACTAAGTATGACCCATTGGAGATTTTGCACAATGTCAAGAGAATTCTTTATGTATCCTTGAATATATTAATACTTGAATGCCTACTATATATTATTGTATGACAGCATTTTCATTCTTAGTGAGAGACCAGTGACAATGATACGTAGCATCTCACATATGCCTGAGATATAATATTACTGTGTGGCCCTGAGCTTACACAAGAATCACTCTGTAGTGGGCTGCCTGCTAGAGTAGGCCATGAGAATCCTAAGCAGAATCCAAGACTAACTGCTTCAGATTTCTCGTGTGTACTCATGTACAAAGTCATTCCTGGTTTATTTCTATAACAACTTAGATAATAACATATGCAGTCTTAATTACCTTGAATCATTCTGTACATTTTATCTTTGTTTATATAAGAACACAAGACATCTATGATTGTCCAAATTACTTGATTAAGCAATGAGAATTGGTATGTGGGAGTTTTCACATCAATTTATGACCTCAAAATTATTTGCATATTTAAATAGTTTTATATTTAATTTTACTTTCCATGAGGGCTTGCTTTGAAAAATTTGGGGAGAATGGTAATAGAAAATAGACCACAAAGAGAAATATTCCATGTATCTGAGGTAAGGTATGCTAGTATCTCTTTTAATATAACTCTCCATCCTGGGCTTTTTCATACAAAGAAAACTGAACATCTAAAAATATAGCAAAAGAAAAGGCTCAACTAATATAAAAATGACAGGTGTATGCATGGGCTGAATACATAACACATTCAAATTTGTTTATGGAATCTGACAGGCTGAAATAAGGAGCTTATTTAAACCAAATTAAATTTTCTCATTCCAACCCTTCTTGTGGAGTGCCCTCAGTATCAGCTCAAGTGTTTTCTAAGGTATTACCCTAGAATCATTTCTACTTTAATTCCAGCATGACTTCATACGAATACTTTTTAACTTATCTTTATCCCATAATATACTCGTGTACCTATATTTATGAATTTATCATAGAATTTAAACAGCCTGCTGAAGCAACACTCTACATTCTGAATATCTGATTAACTAGAGGCTGCTACACAGAAAGAAAAAAAAACAAGACCTTACATTTTTGAGGAGAAACCAATCTCCCAAAAATAATGAAATGAACTAGGATAAGAAAATTTCATTATCCAAAATTAAACATCATATATTTCACTTAAATTTGAGCCAGACTTTACAAAACACGTTGGTCTCTCGGGATGCTATCTAAACCAGCTTGTGTAGTCTTAGGCCCAAAGTGAAATAAAATGTAATCAGTAAATCTCTCCAAGCAGTGAGTAGGGAGAACACCAGGATCTGCAAGGAGAGAGACGTGTGGAGTGAACCATTCACTGTTACTTCTGACCATTCATCTTTCTATTGTATTTCATCTCTGAAGGCGCTCATTGAGCTAGTGGAAATGTTTATGAAATTACTAAACTTTATGATTTCTTTACTGCAACACTGAAACACTAATGCAGTCATTTCATGTTTCTTTGGACAATATTTTCCAAATCTCTCAGTGAAGTTTATCTTTTTCCCCTAAAGATGGTGACAGCTAATGACCCTGTTTGATCAGCTCTGCTAAATGTTCTGGATCTCACAGTGACTTTCTCGCCCCTTGGTGTCATGACCTTCTGCTGCCTTAAAATGGGGCCCAGGGGTACTCACCCGGTGCTGCTGACTCTAGAGAGGATACTTCAGCACTCCTCATTCTGATTCTGTCAATGCGAGTCCATTATTTGAAAACAGCTCTTTTATTGCGGATGAGTAAGTAATGCTGCTGGTAAAACAAGAAAAAAAATAAAGCAAAATCTACAACTGAAATTGTTTCCTCAGTGTGGTCATCAAGAAAAACTACCCTCTCATTTTATGTACCAATTGCTTTGTCATAGGTTATATATATATATATATATATATATATATATATATATATATATATATATATATATATATATATATATATATTGGGGTAGAATTAGGAAATGAAACATACAACTTTATGACTCATGGTCCCAACATTCAATTTTCTCCACTGCTATAATCTCGAAATTTAATAGTTCTTGATGGGAAAAACTTTGTGAAGATCTAGTTCTATATTCCAAGAACATGAACTAAACTTTTAATTAGTGAATGACACTCAGATTTTATGTTCTATTTTGCAAGTTATTTTTTTTCTACACATATAAGACTTTCCAGATCTCCTAGCACCTGTTTTAAATAGTAACAATCTTTGTTAATTTTTTTCTTGACATTTGGGCAGCCACTGTCTAGATAGATAGTTCCTTTATTTGTCATATCTATCTCTTTAGACCTCTTTGGTGAGCTACTGTTTTGGAGGACACCGTGAAGGATACTTTATGAGGTACATGTCCTTGGTAACAGCCTTTCATGCTGTCCTTGGGTTGGGTAGACACACAAAGGACTTCTGTCTTGGGAAGTTCTTGCTTTGGAAATACACAGCTATATTGCATACAAGTTAAAGCCAGCCACTTTGAGAGTACCTGAGGTTTCTCCATAAGCCAATTAGAACCCTAAATATTTAAGAATACATGTATGTGTGGTAAGAATCGAAAGATAAGTGACTGATTACTGTTAAAATATTAATAGGAGGTTACAGTTTAGCATTATGAAATGCATGGCCCATTTTCAAGAACAAAAGATAACAAAACAGAGGTAATATACTTTTCCTTAATGTTTCTTTCAATTATACTTTAAAATACGTATCATGTATCATGGGCTGGAGAGATTGCTCAGTGGTTATAGGCACTTTCTTTTTTAAATAAATCTTTATTATCCATAATTACATACACTGTATGAGCAATTAATGTCTTAGTATCCCCAATTTCCCTCTTCCCTGCACCCAATCAGCTGGGTATCCTCCTCCGTGGGCAGTCTGGATTAGTCTTTGCAACCCAGGATAAGTCAGTGAGACAAACACCAAAGATATTCAACACAACCTAAAGCAGAAGAAGTACAGAGGCCCCTAAGGCCTCAATAATAAAGCAGCCTTAATACTCACCCTTCATGACTCAGGGAACTGAGCAGAAGAGGGAGCAGAAAGAACATAAGAGCCATGGTGGGTGAGAATTTCTAGAGATATCACCTCCCTCAGCAACAACATACAAACGGGGGGGGGGTGGAACCAGGTTGACTCCTAGGCTATCCATAACCTGAAAAGCCCAAGTGTGCAGGCTTGATTCCACAGTCTTGAGTTCAAGTGGTGCATGCATCTGGAGGTTGTTTGTAGTTACAAGAAGTCCTGGTGCACCCATTCTCTCTCTCTCTCTCTCTCTCTCTCTCTCTCTCTCTCTCTCTCTCTCTCTCTCTCTCTGTTTCTCCTTCCAAATTAATACATAAAATATTTTTAAAATAAAATATGTATCAGTAGAGCCTAGGGAAAAGGTAGAGAAGGTAGTTGTACTTAGGTAGAGAAGTTAAGTTGTACTTAAACTTGAGGGCCTCTAAGGGCAGAAATTTCTAAGTTTGACTCCGCAGTACCATGTACAAAGCTGGAATGACCACACATTTTTTAATCTCAGTTTTCAGAGGTGTGTATGTTTGGGGGGAGCAGAAGAATAGCTGTTGTTCCCTGACAGATAGTAACTTCCAGACTAAGGGAGAGACTCTGTCTCAAGGAAATTAAGGTGAGGAGAATAGTTTGTTCGATGAAAGAAATACTTTCACTGTAAAAGTGAATTAAGGTTAAGAACTCATGCTGCTATATAGGTACAATTTGTAATTTAAAATAGAGAAAAGGATGTAAATAATTTTATGTAGATTAATGAGTTAAAGGCAGATATGTAATAAGATAATTGTTTGCAGCTTAAAAGAAAAATTATGAAATTTTCAGGTTGGATGGAAATGGAAGATGTTGTAGTGAGGACCAATAAGACAGAAATCTAATATTATCTCTCTTGTGGGGATCCTAACTTCTCCTGTTTTTATAGGCTGTGAAACCAGGAAGGAGACCCTAAGAGGGAAACGAGAGTTGATGAGACAGGAGAGAGGGAGTACATGGGTCCCCAGAGCTCCGAAAGCAGAAAGGCTGCTGCCGAGATCATAGAGAGGAAGAAGGATCCAGGAGAAGTGAAGGGGAAGGGAAACACAAAATGAACTTTTTAAATGCCATAATGAGACCCAATTCTTTTTAGTCTAATGTAAAGCTGAAACTGAATATGTTGGAATTAAATATCTATGAAAAGAAATTTATCTTGGTTTTATCATGTCATTAAACAAATTAAAGAAGCTCTATCCATGAAATAAATAAAATGTGATAGTAGAGATATTGTACATTCAGAAGGCTATGTTTTACTTTAAATAATGTTTACAATCATAACCAAAAATGTATACTTGCTTTCTAGGTTTTATGGGACCCTTATGTCAACCTACTAAATATATGCTTTTGAAGGGCATTGTCTTTATTTTGGGAAAATATGTATATAATTTGAGGACATTGAAAATGTTAAATTGTTGGGCTGAAGAGATGGCTTAGCGGTTAAGGTGTTTGCCTACAATGCAGAAGGACCAGAGTTCAATTCCCCAGTGCCCATATAAAGCCAGATGCACAAGAGGACGCATGTGTCTGGAGTTCATTTTCAGTGGCTGGAGGTCTTGGTGAACCCATTCTCTCTCTGTTTGCTTCTCTCTCTCTTTCTCCCTCTCTCTCTCTCAAATAAATAAATAAAATAATAAAAAAGTATTGACATAAAAAAGAAAAGAAAATGTTAAATTGTCATCTGTTATATTTTTCATAATGATATCCAAAATCAGGCATGAGTCCCTAAAAATTCTCCATTCATAGGTCAAGATTTCATGTTGTCATTATGAAATTAACAAAGTAGAATAAAGTTATAGTGATTTTTTAAAATGTGATTATTTTTAAAATAGATATAGACAGAAAATACAGTAAAACATCAGGAGTCGTTGGTTGATTCTTAATGAACTATTTAAATGTTAGAGGGATTTGGATCAATACAGTGATGTCATCCACTGACTGTCCACACTCATGCACTTTTCCTGTGAGGCATCAGAGGCTGATGTGGCTGTTAACCCATCATTTAGGCAGTAAGAACAGAGCCAACTACAAACACGAATAATTATTTCCTTTTAAAGTTGAAATAAATTACTAGAGCCTTTTTGCAGATATTTACTAAGTAATGGCTTATTATTTTATTGAAATGCAATTAATTTGTTCTCTATATAGAGGCCCTGAATTATTTGAAGTTTACTTAAAATGCTCAATGAGTATTGAAGGCCAACAAAGCATAATATAAAGAATAAATGTAGATGGAGTGATTTCAAGAGTTATCAAATATGCTTTTACTTCAATAATTACATTCATTTTTTTTACTGAGTAACATAGAGAAATTCTATGATTTTAAATGTGTTCTACCCTTTTATCCCAGACATCAAAATGACAGATATCAGAAGTAAGTTCAGAGATAATGAAAAAAGATACCCGTTAATCAGCAATAAAATGTGTGTGTGTGTGTGCATGCACGTGCCTGTGCAATAGAATGGTTCTAGATGGTGTCTTGAGTTATAGAATTATGATGAATGAGAAATGCAGCTATGTGTTCTGAGGTTCATTGTGTCTACCTGCTTTTTTTCTCGCTCAGTGAGAACAGTCAAGCTGTCAGTTCTGACTCAATGGCTTTTGTCTGTTGGGTTGATTTGGGGATAAGTTATTAAAGGATGTAACACATAACAACAGGTGTCCTCTTCCGAAATAGGGAGTATTCTCCATTTTACTTTTCATTGTGAAAAGATTACAAGCTCATATTTTGTTTTGACATAATATTTGTCTAGTGTGTCTCCTGTGAAGCAATGCTGACACATCACAGAACTTGTGATTCAAGGGTCAGGAATTTTTTGTTTTCTTTGGGTATGGTGTTAAGAGTGCCATGTATGTTCTATTACCTTTCTCCAAACTACAGAAATAAAATGATCTCTGTAATCCCACTAGTAAGTATAGGAATAAATGAACATCTGGTGGCTTGAATTTTTCATTCACTTCAATTCAAATCTCCTCATAAATTTTCAATAACTTCATGCGAGCAGAAACAAGCTTCTTATGTACAATCAACCCAAAGCAGAAAGGAAATCTTGTTGCATGTGGTGATATTTCTAAACAGTTTATACTTTTAATTATGTGAAGCTGTGCTGTTTGAATCCCCTAGCAATTCTGTTTTTTTTTCTTTTCAAGTATTTTATTGTATTTATTTTCAAGGAGAGAGAGACAGAGAGGCAAAGATAGAGAAAGAGAGAAAGAAAGAGTGGGTCTGCAAGGGTCTCCCTCTGCTGCTAACTAACTACAAATGTATGCATTAGTGGGTGCATCTGGCTTTATGTGGGCACTGGGGAACCAAACCCCAGTCATTAGGCCCCAAAGACAAGGCACCATTGAAAAATCTCTCCAGCCCTCCTAGGGATTCTTTAAAATACGGTGACAACAAAGATATCATTGTGACTGTCTTCTGTAGCAAAGTGTTAGCACTGCTTACAGGACACTAGGATTTCATTCCTCATCAAGACTCCCACTCCAATAATTTAATTTGATATAAGAAATAATACAGTTTGTTCTTCTTTAATTCCATATAAGCATTAAGGTAGACTTAGTAAAGAATGAAATTATCCTCCTGGAAGGCACAGGCAGGCCCTAGGTGGGTACCAGGAACCCCATGTCACCTCTGGGAAGGTACAGACAAACTTACCATACTCAAAGCCACTAAACCAACCATAAGGTTTGGAGTTAATCTTTGCTAGCTGTAACACAGATATAGGTCTAATATCTAGAACTTATAAATAATAAATTAAATGATAAAACATCAAACAGCCCTCACAAAATTGGCCTCTGAGCTCAACAGGGAATTCGCAGAAGAAGAAATACAAATGGCCAATTCTCACTTAAGAAAATGTTCAACATCATTAATCATCAGGGAAATGCAAATCAAAACAACAATGAGATTCCACCTCACTCCAGTAAGACTGGCAATCATTAAAAATTCTATCCACAACAGATGTTGGTGAGGATGTGGGGAAAAAGAACCCTCCTTCACTGATGGTGGGGATGTAAACTTGTACAACCACTATGGAAAGCAGTGTGGAGGCTTCTGAATAGGATGGATATAGAACTAGCAGTTGACCCAAGTATCCCTTTACTGGGCATATATCCTCAAGACTCCTCATTTCAGCACAGAAATATCTGCACAAACATGCTTATAGCGGCTCCATTCATAGTAGTTAGGAATTGGAACCAACCTAAATTCCCACCGCTACATGAATGGATATAAAAATGTGGTACATATACATCATGCAATTCTACTCAGCAATTAGGAAAAATGATATAACAAAATTCAAAAGAATGGATGGATTTGGAACAGATCATACTTAGTGAACTCACACAAGAACAGAGACAACCGCCGCATACTCTCCCTTATCTGTGGCCCCTAATCAGGTTAAACCAACCTGTAAGTAAATATGACTAGTGAGTCAGGTGAAAGGCAAAGGGGACACAAGGAAATGGGGAAATGGGTGGAAGCAACAGAGGGGGGAGATGTACACATACCAAAATTAACAACAATCTGACTCCATAGAGTCATATCTTCTGTATGATAAGTTCTGGAGGTAGATAGGGCCCCAAAGGGGAGGGGTGGAAGCCTACCTATGGTACAAAGGACGCTAACCTTTGGCTCTCTGACCCAGTAAGTAGTTACCTCCCACAATGAGCTGTTGATCAGAGTGGCCCACATGGTCCCTAAAATAAGACAAACTTTTTACACAGCCCTTGAATACCCACTTTAGGCCAAAGATAAGACCCTATTGCTGAAGATTCCACAGACTGATATCACACAACACTGAGAGACTCTGCTGAATCCAGAAATGAAATCATCTCCTAGATGGGCAGCCTGACTAATGCCGGAAGGTGTTGCACGAGCTTCCAGTTGAACCAGACCAATGATATCCTGACAGAGCAGGAGGCATCGTCAAGTTACACCAACCAATGGCCTGAGAGTGCAGAACACACTGCTATATGGCATAGACAAGCAAGTCAAGAAGTGCCCATCTGTGCAATAGTAGCACCCAACCTAGGTGGGTATTCAACAGCTGGCAAATTGGCTATGAGATCTGCTCAGAGGCAGGGAACCCTTAACTAGTATGGGGACACAAGGCAACCTTGAATGGGGACCAAGAACCCCATTTCCGTGAAGAAGTCCTCACTAATCATTCATAGGTCCTCAGAAAGGCTACACCCTCCAAACACTCACCAACATAGCAATATTTGTCTCAATTGACCAATAATCTCACTCTCCGCTGGAGACTCTGTATTTTTCAGAAAGCCACGTGATCCGGGGACAATGGAACTCCACCAAAGGGGCCTGATTTGATGAGGGGACACCCAAGCAGGAGATGATTCACCTCAAACACACTGTTTAGAGCCCTGATGTAACCTCTAAGGAAGTGAGTTTACAAACAAAAGAGCACAGCAAGGCAGATTACCTGGGGAAGGATATTGGAGAGAGGCACCAAGGGTGCCCAAAATTGTCCAAAATATAAATTTACAGACTCTTAAAAACCTAATAACTATGCAAAATATAAACTCACCCACTATGACTCAGGGAAATTTGCAGAAGAGGGGGCAGAAAGAATGTAAGAGTCATGGGGGATAGAATAACTAATGCATAAGAGGGAATGTCATCATGGATTCAATGGCTTTATCTAAGAACCTTTGATACTAAGCATATTATTGTGTTAATATATATAATTTTAAGCCAATAAAAACATTAATTAAAAAAAAGAATAAAATTATCCTCAGACAGGTAACCATGCCTACCCTGTGGTACAAAAAAAGGCTGTCATCTAATCATTTACTGAATCTAGAACACCCTCCCGGCAGAGCCAGCAGACCTGAGGAGGCCACAATTCTTTAACTTACCAAGGTTTATCTTACCAACGTCAAGACATGATATAGGAAGTCAATATCAAAGTCAAATTTAAAATGTGCAATGTGAGAATAAAATTGATGAAAACAGTACCAGGAGATGGAGCTTTAACCAGAAATGGTTAGTTGCAAGCCCACACACTTGATGCTGCTGCCCTGTTCACTGTACTTATGGGGACAACACAGTTGAGTACAGCTTCTGAGGTTTGGGGAAATTTACAAAGTTAACTATTACATTAACTGTAATAGTTTGGAGACAAAGGTTTCTAAAGTCAAGGACCTGTGTTTATTAGATCATTATGAGTGAATGAATTGTTTTAAGAAGATGAGTTCATTTTCATCCCATTGAAATCCTTCCCTGCTGTGCCTGTAATGAACATCGTTAGGGGCAATCACTGATGCAATTTTACCTTGAAAGTAGAAATACTACAGCAAATAAGATAAGGCATCCACCTCAAAACAATACTGTTGGACAAATATATATCATTACAGTCTTATATCCCTTTACTCTCGGTCACCGTTTTCCTGAGGATCCTCCGCATTAGGGTCCTTGGTGTTCACTGTGGGACTATGAGGGTCTCTGTCAGTCTTTGAGGGTGGGGTGTGCCTCACGATATTTCTACCCACACTGTAGCTCTTACAATTTTCCTGCCTCCTCTTCCATTTTGATAGTCTTGGTTCATGATAATTTAAAATTTTAAATAACTTTTACTTGATATTTAAATAATTAACTATAAAGCCAAATATGAACAAACATGTCTCACCACTCCTTACCAAGTTTCTTCCATTTTGCCTTCGCTTCTGCCCCAGGTATCTTATATGACATATAATTTTTTTTTAACCTGAAGTCATTTAAGTGAAATCCCTTTGTAAAACCTGATAATAGACAGAAATTCACATTTCACATTGGAAACTGTATTTGGTTACTTTTCTAATACCTACATTTGTCTGTCATATGGATTTCAATTTCAACAGTTTCAGCTTCTGTTTCTTTATATAAGAGACCAGCACACCCATAGGCCCTGCAGTGGAGAACAAGTTCATCTCACATTGGGCTTAATTGAGCTTTCTCTTCCACCTGGCATGCTCTCAGTTTGACACCCAAGGACTGCTGAACACCTTGTCTGGCCTTCCTGGCTTCCTGCTCACCTGCTGGTTAGAATGAGCCTCGATCAATTATGGATCGTCTATGTTAATATCCTCACACATTCTTAGTGCATGTTCACAGACTTAGAAAACATAGATCCCAGGAAAAATTTCAGGATTTGGCTAAACTGACTATTTTGTGGCTGTCTCGAACTTTTCACTCTATTCCTCTGGCCTGTCAATGGTTGTGAACTCAATATATTCTATGACATGTCCAGTGTGATATAACTGAATAGGATACTGAATACACATTTCTTTAAGATAAAGTTGACTGCATTTTAATGCAGACCATCACAGAAAAGTGACCCAAATTAAATTATTAAACAGTTACTCTTACTTCTCAGAAAGTAATTGATGGTACTAATTTCAATTTGATTATAAAAATAAGTTTAAAATAGATAAATGATATAGACAATAAACTACTGAGCTGGAGACAATGTTCTTTGAACATCTGATTCATATCAATAGGGAGAATATAGG
>PVHP010006675.1:0-28776 GCA_004024765.1 Zapus hudsonius
GAGAGAGAGAGAGAGAGAGAGAGAGAGAGAGAGAGAGAGAGAGAAAGATCTTGATCCAATCAGGAAAATCCCTCTGAATCTGGGAAAATAAATGAATATCTGACAAATAAGGAAAAAAAAAACAGAAGGGAAGGAGAAATGTTTCAGAACTTGAGGATTTGGGAGACCAATCCACATACAGATGGTGTTTAATGTTCTTTAAACACCAAATGCTGGTTTTCATGCCTGGCTTCTTGTTGCTATTTCCTGGTCACTTTGAACTGACTTATCAAATTGAATAGATTCCATGATACATATGTTGGTATTTTAAGCCCTGGTGGGAACAAGGCCTTCCATTTGTTTTGAGTTTTGCTCTTAAGAAATGTTTATAAAAATCCTACTTAGAAAAGGAATCCCAGCGAAAACCCACCATGACTTTGGTCTTCACCATGTCAAGGAATAATGCCAAGCACCATATTTCTTATTAAATACGAGTCCAACTGGCTCCGTTCTCCACAAGGAAATTGCTTTAGATTCATGGAGGTGCCAGCAGGGAACTGGCTGGTGATACAAGCTCTGGAAATAGGATATTGGGATGTTAGGCAACCCAATAAATCACATTCTTCTTCACCAGGTCCCGAACCGATTGAAAAGCATCACCAGCATATTGAGGATGATCTACTCATTTTTACCACCAATCAGATCCAAAGAATATACAATTTATGGTGAGGAGCAAGCTGATAACTTTCTCTATTTCTTCTTAGGCAAACTCTCAGTATGTAGCCCAGACTGGCCTTTAGCAAAATAGTCCTTCTGCCCCAGCCTCCCTAGTGCTGGGATAACAGTTGGTGTGCCCCACCATGCCCAGCTCTGCTTACCCCATTCTCTCTCTCCTATGGAGATCTTGGAACAATTAGCTCAAGGGAAGTTTTAGTCTGCAAAAATGTCTTTACCCATGCCACTATATTGAGAAACAGAGAAGACAAGCTTCCTCCAGCCACAAAAAAACCAGTACCTGTTGCCTCCTACTTCTGAGAACCTCCTCTGTGTGGGAGAATCTCTTGTTCTTTCTGGGTTTCAATGTCCTCGGCTTTCAATGGGTTGGGCTTAGGGATGGCTATGATCCTATCTAGCTCTGAAATTCTACATATCACCTCCAATGGAGAATCTGATGAAGCACAGCCAGCTGCATTTTCTTCCCAAAGGACTTGGTTCATGATCACCAATTATCTCCCAAGGATGTCTCAGTACGTCTGTCCTGACCAACAGGGAAAACACTCAGTTCACAGGTCAATGGGAGCATCTCAGACCACAGAGATCATTTTATCATCAGTACTTGTCCCTGGACTGTATGAGTGGGCCACTCTGCTACTGTCTTCAAGCCAAAACTTGAGGACATTATTACAGAACTTGTTGAAGCACAGTGGTGGAACCCAACAACCAAAGCAGAGATTAGAGATCCCAAATTCTAGCCTCTGTTTATCTCTAATAAGCCCTGAGATGCTGAGCCTTTTTTTCTCGTGGACAAAGTGATGCCATCTGAAATGCTCACACTTGGTTCCCCTCTGAAAATATCTCACATCAACTGTAAAAAGCTTACATCAACTGTAACATATAACATGAATAAAAATGAAACTTCTCAGATTCAAGGGAGGGCAAAGTCTCAGACCTCCCCCTCTTCTCCAGATAGTACCCCATTCCTAACCATGGAAGGCACTGGGGTGTCCTGGATATTTTGCCTGAGAGGAATTTTCTCAGACAAAGCTGAGAGCAAGGTTGTGCTCTGATGCCACATCCATTCAAGAACCCACCCAAATTTCTGAAGTTACATCCTTGACATTTCTGAGAAACCATTAAAGGAAAACTGAACTGTATATCTGAAAGCAATGTGATCCAATTATCATCAGAGTTAGAAAATAACAGCTATGAAATATGTTTGAGTTCTCTCTGCAAGACTAAAGTTTATCTCCACGGGGAGGGAGAGAGTTGGGTAGAACGTTAGGGGTCACCACTATTACAAAATGATTTACTTAAAGAGATATGTTTTTCAGGGCTGTTTGGTTCTGTGGTATACATTCCAGACACATTGCCTATGGTGTTGGTTATGAGTAGAGAGTGGAGACCCCTATGAGGAAGACTTTTGGCTTTTATAAGGGCTGGCCTTTTCTTCTGGTTACTCAGCCCCCTCATTTATCCTCTCTGCAAGTATTAATTCTTTTGAAGGTGATGGAGAGTCTTTGAGTGGAAGATATATGCAGCTTGGTGGCAGGAAGTGAGATCCTAATTATCTGAGGCTGACAACCTTTCAGGGCCCATTATAAAAGAAATGTCCGCACGAGGCCCTCAGAGCCCTATATCCCAAGTCCAGAGAGTCAGAGGGAGCAAAAAGGAGCTATTCCAGGAGCCTGATTTATCAGGGAAGATTAGAAGAGCTACAGCTATAGTCTGGTGAAACAATGACAGAGGGAAGCCGGCTAATAGTTGATAGAAGGACAGAAGAAAAGGAGGAGATTGATGTGGTCTGGAGAGAGAGAGGGAGCAATCAGAGGCACACAATGAAATGAAGACAAGAAAGAAAGTTCTGAGTAAATATCAGGGAAACTTTCGACCCTGATTTATTAAGCAGATGAGCAAATCTTCTAAATGGAACTTCATTCTTACCTCGAAAAAGAGGGGCCTACATCAATGTGTCCTGGTCATTTGTCTTTATTACTGTGGGACTAGGAAGTCAGATCCAACCCTTTTCTGAGTCACTGGAAGGGTTTCGAAAGGCTTGCATTCCATGCCTGCAATTCTCCACATAGCTACCGATAGATAGATGATAGATAGATAGATAGATAGATAGATAGATAGATAGATAGATAGGATAGATAGATGATAGAGAGAGATAGATAGATAATAGATAGATAAATAGATACATAGAGATGACAGATAGATAGATAGATAGATAGATAGATAGATAGATAGATAGATAGATAGATAGTAGATAGATAGATAGATAATAGATAGATAGATGATAGATAGATAATAGATGATAGGTAGATAAAAGATAGATAGATAGATGATAGATAGATAGATAGATAAGATAGATAGATGATAGAGAGAGATAGATAGATAATAGATAGATAAATAGATACATAGAGATGACAGATAGATAGATAGATAGATAGATAGATAGATAGATAGATAGATGGTAGATAGATAGATAGATAATAGATAGATAGATGATAGATAGATAATAGATGATAGGTAGATAAAAGATAGATAGATGATAGATAGATAGATAGATAGATAGATAGATAGATAGATAGATAGATAGATAGATATAGTTGAATCAGAGGAGCTGTGATCCCCTGCATGAGATCTTCTAGCACTCCCTGGTAGAAGGCCAGGGTCACTCTCTGGTGCCCCACCCAGTGCCTGTACCCTTGAGGGGTTGGAGAGCACAGGAGCTGTGAGGTTGTCTAGGGCTAGGACTCTAGTGGTGCAATTGCCCAAGAACTTGTTGGTTTACCGAGCTGGACTTGTGTGGAATCGTTTTATTCTCTGAGCCGTTGTGTTCTGTCTGGGGTGATAGGCGTTTCTGTTAGTCTGCTCAGGAAAAGCCATGCAACAGATGGAAAATAACAAGTCCATTCTGCCTCCTTGCTCTCCTATATCTGTGATCTGAATGGCTTCCGAGGGGACAGTCCTACAAGAGCAGGTAACTAGCCAGATGTAGTGGTAGCCAAAAGGGTAAGAGATCTTCATATTGGCTCTCCATCCTTCCTGTCTCTCTCCTTCCCCCTCTTTCTCACTCCTTAAGATCGCATCTCCTAATAGAATAATAACAAGAAAGCCTTTGCTTCAAGTTCTACTGCCTAAGGGAACTCAGGCTAAAAAAAAATAAAATAAAAAAGTGAGGAAAAGTGACCTGATGATCTGACTGCTGCCATCAAGGTCTTTGATCGTTTGGCCTGGGTACCTGGACCAGACATTTATTCTTGGCTTTGCATATATGTGTCTCCTAACAGACCTCCAGTAGGGGTCCTCTGGCTGCCCACATTAAAATCTTTACATTGCAAGGGACCTTTTAGGGGCTCCATCGGATATTCCAGTATCTCTATTGGCTTATTAAGCTAGAGAGTGCTGATAGACTAGAGGACTTGAGTCCAACTATGTGGGTATCTCCTACCCTATCCCCTAGAGAAGCTGAGGTATAACTCATAAAGCATGCCGAGTACCTGGGGAATTGATGATCGACCCCTTGAAAGTAGCCCAAGATGTCATTGACTAATCTACGGCCTTTTTTTGTCCAGCTGTGAGGGCTTTTTGAAGCTGTTCCTCGTGTTGCAGACATTGCTCTTCCAGTCAAGCACTGCCAAGTTTAAAATCCTAAAATGATTCCCCATTGTTACCAGAAAGGGCATCTTTGACGCCCCAGAGGAAAATTCAGGAATTGTATATTAATTGTAAGTGCTGAGGACTTTTTTTCAAGTGTGCTCTATTTGTTTTCTTGATTTGTTTTATTTTGAGTGTCTTTTAAGTTCACCGCTTTTATATCTACCTCCCATCCCCATACAAAATTCTTTAGGAACCCATTATGGGTTAGTAAATTCCCAAACCATTCAAAAATACTTTAAAGTTCTTTTGGGACATAGCCAGATACTTAATATTGTATTACATTTTATAGTTGTCACTTAATCAAGCTATTTAATATTATAGTACATTTTAAAACTGTCACTTAATCACATTTTCTTGACCCTTTTATGGGAATTAAAGATCACTGTAGATAAAAAATGGCATGCTTTAGTTTAAATAGATTCAGTATGTCCAGTTTGACAGTTACTTCTGAGACATTAAAAGAATTTTCTGTGATTAATGTGACCCACACACGTTAAATGGTGTAATGTTCCATTTCTCCAGCCATTAGCAGAAACAGCATCAGGCGGAAGGAGCCAAAATGTGGCCGACTGTATGTAAAGCTGGGTGATGGGGGTGGTGGGGAAAAAAGTTAAAGAAAATATAGAGCCAGGCAGGCTGATATAAGAGGCGGATTTCTCCTGATTGAATAGTTGCTTTCTCTGGGCATCTCGAGAGCAAAGTCAGAGAAACAGAAAGGTCAGACCCTGTAATGGAGTAGGTGCCCGTCCAGCATCAGGTCACTCAGTGGGGAGTTCTTCTCACAAGGAGGCAGGGATGCATCTGAGGCAAGCGAGTGTCATTATTTGGTGCTTCTTATAAATGATTGATGAACATTGCTTCTAAATTTAGAAAAGCTCTCTAAATGGACATTTACTCACAAAGAAAAAAAAATCACCACCCTGCACCGAAAGGTCTGCCACTGGAAGGGTTTTGTTTATGGCACTGTGATAGTTCTGGGCAATTAATCCAGAATTGCGTCACTGGAAGATTTTATATTCTTAAGTGTTCACTCATGTAGTTAAAGTAAATTATGCCCTTCTCTGAACATGTTTCAAAGAATCATACTGGCTTTAAGATCCTGGTCCCTAAATCCTACTTGTTTGTTTACTTAATCTGAAAATAACTGCTCCTGCTTTGTTTCTTAATCACAGATCAGACACACTGTATTTGCTGGCAGCTGTGAATGAACGCGCTTCCCGGTGCTTTACTTGATTGTTTAATAAGACTTGAATAACACCCCATGTAATCCATCAAGTAGGACATTACAATAACATTGATCTTTTGTTTGACAGCAAATTTGTTTGATAACAGAATAAGATATAATGTAACCAAATCAGTGTCAGAAATGCATATTTCTGAAGATCCAATTAAAAACACTTGTACACATGCCAGGCACTGAGCAGCAGGGAAAAGAAGCCAGGAGCAAGCAGATGCAAGAGGAGCAGAACTAGCCTTTCGAAGTCCCAAGACCTTAGCAGGAAAAACTCAAGACTCCATGCCCTAGGAATGTGGCTGTTTGGGTTGATGAGGTAAGCCTCCTCTCAGGAGAAAATGGACCGTCCAGGACCCCAGATGGAGGCCTATTGTGTTTCTCCTTTGTTGACTCAAATGCTGTATGTAATGTGTGAGGTCCATGATGCCAGACCCTGTGATCCCTGAGCCTCTCTTTTTGTCGTCCTGCCTCCACACAGCAAGGGGATGCGGCTGTTCACATGCCAGCACCCTGGCTCTCTTTCCAAACCTGCATATGAGACCCTTTCTCTCCAAGGGCTTCTCTCCAGGGAGTAAAAGGAGGTGGCTCTGAGGATTGCTCAAGATCTCATCTTGAAGGACAGACTCGGTCCTGAGATATGTTTGCACACATGAGTAGATGTTTTACACTGGCACCCTTCCCTTCAGAAGTATAACAAAGCCATGTAATGTTACAAAGAGGGGAAAGGATATACAGCCACAAATTTTTTAAAATCCTCAAAGTGCTCTGTTTTGAATAATATATCTTATCCAAATAGTTGATTCAGGCTGGTAAGAGATGGCTCAGTGGTTAAGTTCACTTTCTGAGTAAGCATGAGGGCCTGAGGCTGCCAGAGTTCAAATCTCCAGATGCCATGTAAGCATCTGGGCATGGCCCCATGTACGGGCAACCACGCTCACTCAGAGGAATAGAGAGCTGAGAATCATCAGAGCACCACCGACTCCAGAATCAGTAGAGACCCGGGCTCAAGCAAGGCCAGGCAGAAGAATGATGGAGCAGAAACCCGATATTCCCTTTCAGCCACTGTTGGCTAGTGTTCCCTGTTACAGGAGCTGCAAGGACACTTTCACCCACACACAGCACCCACACACCCACACACACACACACACACACACACACACACACACACACACACACATCCCACATCTATCTAATAAAAAAAAGAACTTCTGAGATCAACCAGTTGTCTGCAAAGTAGGCAGTTGTTTAAATTGCCTTAAAAGTGAGCTTTCTCCAAAAGTACTTATGTACAGACACAGGCTGTATTCAGAGAGCTGCTCCCTGAGAGAAGGGACTTGTGTGGAAATGCAATGAGTCCTATCTGTGACATGCAGAGGATTCTCTCTGTGTCCTGCTGGCCTTGAAAGTGTCTTTGAACATATCCTTAAGCAAACAAGCTGGCAGTCCTGGATGAGTTTTTACAGTTGTCCACAGATGCTGTAAGCTTCCTTTCACATGAAGGCAGCCTGAGAAATCACAGAGACAAGTTCAGTCCTTTAATGATAAAGAGAAACTGAGGAAGCATGACTCAATATCATCAAATTTCCCCAACTGACCCAAATATTGAGCGGCAGGTTCTCTGCTGACTGACAGTACAAAGGAAATCTAATTACTGGTCAACATTTACATGGGAAATCTAAATTTCCCTGTCACTCACAGAGGGGAAGTATGATGGCTCCTGGATCTAAAGAGCCTGGGTGTCCTACCTTTGTTTTCATTCCCAGATAGTTCTTACCAGCCTGTCTTCCTCATCTACTGTTATTACAATTCCATCCCTTGCTGCCTTCTTCCCTATTCTTTTGTTCTCTGACTAATCTCCCCTTTCCTATTAATGAAGTCCTTTGTAGCTTCTCTTCAAATCTTCCAGTGGATTCCTTTGTTAGGTCTATGGTGTTGTTTTTATTTATTTTTCAACCTGATAGGGCTTTTCTTAAAAACCCATGAAAATTATCACTCCCTCTATCCTTTCTGGCAAGGTACCATGGGCCTTAAAGCATTCTATTACATTTCTCATCTGAAATGGTTTCTTCTGACCCAGAAGTATTGGAAAATTGCAGCCCCCAAGTCAACCTTTTATGGAGGTCTGAGAGCAAGTGGTACCCTTTCATGTGCTTAACCATGGAGTCATAATCTTTATGACAAATAGCCTCTTGCTTTGCAGTGACGGATAGTTTACTATGCATATGGCTAAGTGAGGACCCCTAAAGTGGTCAGGGATTTTTTTCCCAAGCCCCTTCCCAGGTATCACTTCACTTCTTTTTACTGATCTTGTTAGAGGGGCAGGGTTAGCCCCACAGATTTCCCCCCCCCCCCAGCTTCCTGACCAGCTGCCAGGCAGTAAAGCACAGGAAACTGGAGTGGTCGATCCGGAGACATCAACTTGTCATTCTCCATGATCATTCATCTGCGACAGAAATAGCCCATGGTGCCACAGAGATCGATGTGGAGACCACCGCTCTTCAACATTATTGCCACTAATTATTAAGATGAATGCGGTGATTAATGGGAGCGTTGCGTTTTTCACTCTATGCAAATGGCGGGCTCATGCATATACATGGTAGGGGGGGTGCTCACCAACCTGGTGCCCTGAAAGTTCTGCTCAGCCCCCTTATTCAGCTGTCACTGTGACCCAGGTGCAACAACTTAGAGCGATTTTTAAAAAACAAATGCTAAAGATGAATTGTAGATCAGCAGCCGCAGGCAGCTTTTTGGAAATTCCCTTCTCTGAGCGTTTGTGCTTTGATTAGAGGAAGCTCAATCAAGGCAATAACCAGGGTTGTTGGGATGTTGCATTAGCCCATGGTCCTTTGAGTTAGTGATGGCGAGGAGGGAGAATATGCAGTGTGCATTGTGATGATGTGGGAATCTGACCAAGCTCTCAGTATCAGCATTTTTGGTAAATAGATAGATAGATGATAGATAGATAGATAGATAGATAGATAGATAGATAGATAGATAGATAGATAGATAGATAGATGATAGATAGATAGATAGATAGATAAGGAGGATCAATTAATACTAGAAAACTCCTTTGTATTAGTGACAACTTAAAGAAGGTAGGGTTTACTTTGGCTCATAGGTTGAAGGTAGAACCCATCTCGGCAGGGAAGGCGTGTGGCAGCAGGAATAGGACAGAGCTGCTCACATTCCATCTGCAGTCAGGCAACAGAGGGATGCCTGCTGGTGCTCCATGTACTTCCCCCCTTTTCATTCCATCTGGACCCCCCACACACAGGGTGGGTCTTTCCACATTAGTGCAAACCTCTTGACAAATTCCCTCATAAATGTGCCCATAGGTTTTTCTTCTAGTTGCTTCTAAATGCTGTCCAGATCTATCAAAATGAGCCACCATACACTGTCACCTTAAAATCATAGGATCCTACAAGGCACCTGGAAAATTGGATGTGAACACGCAGCATTTTGTCTTCTGTGCAGGAGGAACTCTTTCTGACATGACAGTCTTGCATATCTTCATTATTTCTTATATTTTATAAGCACACGTTTAGGTGATTTAGCAAATATTTCATTGAGTATAATACAAACCCCCTCCTCTTCCCCACATGATACATAGATAATGCTAATCATAGGGAATCTCACTTACTGGGAGGTAACTTTTCCTGCCAGTGAATGGAGCTGGACCATATTATACTGTAAGAAACTCAGTGCCCACAACATAGCTGACACTCAACAAATACTTGCTAAATGATTAAAAGTTAGTTATTGGGGGAAAAATACAGAAGGATTGAAGATATAGCCTCTTCCTTGAATGAAGTACCTTATGACCTAAGTAAAGCCAAAAAGTATAATCACAAAAATAGTCAAGTAGCCACCAAAATGGCACAATAAATAAAGCAGACAGATACAGCCCCTGGAAACTACTGGGCAATGGTTACCATACAAAGAGGTATTTAGGAAGAGTTAAATTCGACCAAGGATTTCAGAGTACAAAAGGGAACTTTTTGACAAAATGTTCTAGAGCTGAAAGGGAGCTAGGTGTGGTGGCATCTTTCTTGGTCCATTCTCTGTTGTCATAACTGAGACTAGACAGGGCAGTTTATAAAGAATAGAGTTTTATTCAGCTCATAGTTCCAGAGGCCAGCAAGTGTAAGAACCTGTCCCTGGAACCTGATCAGTACATGAGGGGTTTCTTTCGTTCTTCATAACATGACAAAGGTCATGAAATAGCTAGACTGAGCAAGTTTACCAGAGTGAACTCACTTGTATAACAGAGTCACTCCCTCAATCGCCCATTCATCTGTGAATTAATTAATCAATTGTTGAGAACAGAGCCCTCATGACTCAATTTTCCTCTTAAAGGTACCAACTCCAAATACCATTATCATGTGAGGTTTGGGGATTACCTTTCCAACATAGGAAATCTGGAGTACTCATTCTCAGTTGAATCAGTTACCTATCTTGTCACTATAACAAACACATGAGAGAAACAACCTAAATGAGAAAGGACTTCTTGTGGCTCACAGTTTCTGGGATTAACAGTCTCTCATGGTAGGGAAAGCATGAATGGTAGAAGGGCAGGTCAATACTCGGTGACAGAGGTGAGCAATGTGCCTTGTTCATATCTTGGCCAGAAAACAGGGACTCCAGTGGGAACCAGAAGCAGATGTCACCTTCAAGCAAACCAATTCTGTGACTGAGACCACATGTCACAAATTATCCATAACCTCCCCCAAACAGCACCATGAGCTTGTGGAGGATATTTCCCATTCAAAACATAGCCAGCATCTTTCAAGCCAGAAGTGCAAGTTTTCCCCTCTTAAAGACGCTAGCCAGAAACTCACATTCTTTGTTCGCAACACATACCGGCCTCTACCCAAAAATACTTGTAACCATTCACACGAAGCTTCGTCCTTCATGTTGATAGAATCTATAAGGGTTATGGCCACATGTTTTTCTGGTGACGAATGTCATATATCTGAAAGCCCTGAATTGACAAGTGATCAGATTATCCACTTTGAGGCCAATTGGGCCATTCCCTGTGGATAACGGTCAGCATCACTCTCATCGATAGACTCCCTAGAGAACCAAGTCACAATCACTAGTGACCAAGAAGTTATTTTCATTTCCTTCTGAGGTAAATTTTTCAAGTGGTTCTTAAAGTATGTGTTGCAGTCAGCTTTCTTAGTTGCTGCGCAAAAAGAACCCAAAAAAAGTGGCTTGTAGAGGAATGGGTTTATTTGGCTTACGGACTTGAGGGGAGACTCCATTCTGGCAGGGAAAACGATGGCACGAGCAGAGGGCTGGACATCACCTCTGCCATAGCACTACGAACAGCGGCAGGAAGGTGTGCCAAATACTGGCAAGGGGAAGCTGGCTTTTAACCCCCAGAAGCCTGCCCCAACAACACAGCTTCATTGAGGTTGTAAAACCCAAACTGCCATCAGCTGAGGATCCATCTATCAGAACACATTCAATTGTTTGTGGGGGACACCTGGATCAAACCATGACAGTATGATCTCAAGGAATACCAGAGTTTAGGGTTGGGCAGTATTGTCCAAGTTGCAGTGAGAATGATGTAATCAGGTCCAAATCTGATTCTGGGTTCCATTCTTCCTGCCTGTGAGAGAAGCCACAAGTATTTTCACCTGCCAGATAACCATGGGGACTTTACAGTGTTATTCTGAAGAATGAAGAAGGTAAAGTGCACAAAAGACCTAGCACATGGATAAATGAAAATAAATACAATATTTCTTCCTGTTTAAAATGGCTGGATTAAGGAATACACATGAGGCTTGAATCCTCATCCTTTAAATAAAAGCCAAAGAATCTTCAGATTTCCTGCAGGCAGGACACTCCTCTATCGCCATCTGCCCTAGACAATGCTATTCAAGTGCCAACTTTCAATTTTAGCAAGAGTTAATTTTGGCCTTTGGGATTTCTAGGTGGACAGCCTAGTAGAGAAAATCAGTAAAAATACAAGTTGCACAAAGACTTGCATTGCAGATGACATCATTCCATCCATTGCCAGTAACTGGCTTCTACTGCTCAGAGCCCAGGAAACACTGGCTAACTCGCATTGCTGGTGAGAGGAAGGGATCCCACTATTAGGTGAAAGTTTATGGAGTATAAAACTGCTCCACCACACCATGAAGCTGGAGGTGGAAGGCGAACCATTCGCTGTCAGAATTGCTCTGATGGACTAAATGAAATGTTGGCTGGATTTCACAGCCAGCCTCAGTCCCTGCAGGCATCCTGCCTCTCCGCGACCACTGAGGTTATTAGTACTCTACCCAGTGAATAGGAAGCCTTGCCGAAGTCCATTGTCTCCATGCATTAGGATGCATTTTCCATTATTTAAAGGTAGCTTTTAAGAGTATTTATGGACATGATGGATGTCTCTCAAGGGACTGCCTGCATTCTTCCTGCAGGCAACCCCCCTGCTGGTCACATCTGCATTTGTCATGAGAAATCCGGCTTTCACCCTCCTCTCCAGCTCATTTCAATTCCTGATAAAGTCAATGCTTCTCGAAAGACCCAGTCTCCCAGGACTCTGCTGGAGAAGTCAGTTAGGTCCTCGAGCCCTTGTTTGACTCCACGTGATAGTCTAACCTAACCATTTTGCTAAGCCTGGCTGTTCATAAGTACCTTCTTTCCTGTGGTATCCAGAGCAGAAGTAAAAAGAATAGCACTTTTTTGTTCTTTTCCACAAAAAATTGGAATGTGAACCCGGATTTCAAATGCACTGCTTCTTCAAAGGATTAATCCAGTTCATGGAAAGTTGATGACTCTGGAGATCTCAATCCATTGTCTCGATCCCGACCCAAGCACAGGGGCTCAGAGAGGGTACTTACAAGGGATCAGGCTGATCAACACTGTAGCTGTGATGACCACTGAGTCGGCCAACCCTTCCCTGTTATCTTCCCTCCAGAACAGTGTCTCTGTGAGTACAGAAGGAACCATTCCATGGCCTGACCAACTGACCCTCACTCCTCCAGCCTTTCCTTCTCTCCTCCCTCATTCCTTCTTTCCTTCCTTCCTTTTCCTTCCTCCTTGTTGTTTTTTCTCTTCCTCCTGTTCCTTCTAGTCGTTCTTAAAAATGAGGGCAGGAAAATTGGAATATGTTATAGAAATATAAAAGTATCACAATAAATTTACAAAATTCTCATACATTTGTATTTAAATGGCGCTCTTTACAAAATACTTAGAGCTTTGTTTTTGTTTTTGTGAAGGTATAGCACCCAGGGACATGACCACACAGCCATACCTTCTTCATCCTTTTGTGGAGCTGTGACCTTAGTGGGAGAAAGGGTCTAAACTTGAACCCTAGGGAGCAGCAAGGCCAGTCAGATGACTCTTCTAACTCAGTTTCCACCTCCCTCCCAGCCTTTCTGGAAGGCTTTATCCCTGAGAGCTTTCTCTTCTGAACAAAGGAAGAAGTGAAGGCATAACAGATAGTGAAAATAAGAGAATAGAATTGGGAAGAAGGCAGAAGGGAAAAGAAGCGCCTATTGGCTCTGCTTCTATTCTAATTCATTGAAAACTTCTTTCCAGATCATTCATTAACAGGAGAAAGAGAATCTGAACTAAAGAGGAACGCTGGGCAACTCTCAAAAGTGTGCAGCAGAATTTAAGCTGTGGAAATAAGGGACCACATGGTCCTCCCAGGCCCTGATGTAGCCTATAGCTGGGGAGAGCTAGCAGAGACACCTGACTCCAAGCTGCAGAACTCCAGCTTTATATCAGCACCCAGAGACAACCCTGTACCCCGTACACACTTCTTTACAAGCAGGTCATATGGCTTAGTGTATAGTAAATGATAAATGTTGGTTCCAAAGTGAACTAGCAATTGAATTAAGAATTTGGCATATTTTCCTTTTAAACAGGTTATTGTCTAAAGAAATGGGAGCTCTAACTAAGCCATAAGAAATCACAGAGAACTACAGAGCTCATAGAGTCCTCTTTGTGAATACAGTGGCAACCATGCCGTTTCCCCTACATTTCCTACATTTAGGGAGCTCCACATAAAACAGTCAAGGGGAGCTTTTGAAGGGGTCCTTAGGTGGGGGTCAGGGGTGCATACCAGTCAGGGCCAAGTGATTCAGCTTGCTGTCACAGATCCCTCAAGTCAAAGGAAATGATATGATTGGTGCAGAGCAAAGAGATGGGGAAGAACGCTAGAGGAATGAAATATCTCACGAAAGATGAATGTATATAAGTAAACTGAAAACTAAAACAAGATATGCTGCACACTGGTGCAGAAATGCAACAGAGCTCAAAAATGTTACAGTATGTGAAACCTTTGAAAAAGCAAAAATAACAAAAAAAAGTGTGGAAAACATTAGTGAGTACTGTCTATCTGGGAGGAGGCTCCTTTTGTCAATGGGAACCATACTTAGGATTAACTAGCTGTGTCTTTTACTGATATACATCTATGCCCAATGCTTGTAATAGAGAATTTATCCTTGAATATGGTTTGCAAATATATATATATATATGACATTACCTACAAAATAAAAAGAATTTTCTGGTAAAGCATACCCCCCACACACACACCAAAATAAATAAATAAGTAAATAACCAGTTGAGATTGCTGACTCTCCACTTGATCTTGTTGACATGCTCCTGCTTGAAGTGATCCACCAGGGTAAGCAGAGGATGGAGCAGGAGCACTTGGTTAACAGCATGTATTAAAGCAGCACTGAGCTTCTGTGTACCAAGAGAACAACAGTGCAACCTAGGAGTTAGGCAAAGCACGGCTCACAAGTCCACAGAGATGCGCAGGAACATGCAAGCTACTTTATGTCTGGAAGCTAAAGAAAACTCATTTGTATAACTGCTTCTTCTTTTCCCTGCCCTTTCTCAAACACACCCTCTGAAAGTTCATCTGCAGTTCCTCTAACCCCCGCTACAGGATTTCTGCCAGTGGGAAGAAACAGAACAGAAGATAAAGAGAAGGGATGTGTGTCTATATGTGCCAAGCCAACTTCCAGAACTGGATTCGTGCCTTAGAGAATGGCATAAATCGATCAATAAACCAGGTAACTTTACATACTAACAGCTTCTCTGAGGGAGACATAGCAAGCTAAGAGAAAGTGTCTGAGAGTGGTCAGATGAGACTCTGAGGCTAGAACATTTGACCTGGGAGAGCTGGAGTGGATAAAGTGTCCCCATGTGAGAAGCAGGAGGAAAGAACATTTAAAGGAAAACAAATCACAGGTGAAAAGACTCCGAGGCAGCTGTGAGATTTTATGTGCTTGAGTTTTACAAAAAGGGCCAGTGTGGCCAAATGCAGTGAAGAAGGTAAAACTCCAGGGAGATGAGGTCATAGAATTAGGTGGGAATTTTGCCTCCAGCAGTGTGGAGGTCAGCTACTCTGAAAAATCCTCCTGTTGCAGAACACCCAGTGCAGAATCAATTGCAACATGTTTTAAATGCACAGCTGAAATTGCATAGAAGTCAGGTTGATCCACACTGGTGAGAAGCTGTCTGCTGAACTGAAACCAGGGTGTCGAGCTAATAGGGAAGCTGGGTCTAACCTGCATTAAATGGTGTTTAACGTTTAAAGCTCTGGGTGTTAGTAGTAACACGGGACAGCAGGGAGCAAGGTGGGTACACCCAGGACAGCAGCTCAGGAAGTGCTCCAGACTCAGTGAAACCACAGGCTAGAAAAAGCAGTCACCATGTGTGATGGTTAACTTTTGTTGTCAACTTGACCTTTTTAGTTATCTTGGGTGGTCTCTGACATTGTTCATAGGAAGGCATGATATAAGGAAGCTCCAGAGAGCTAGAAATGAACATCCCTTCCTGGGAGGGTGGTACAGGAAGGAAATTCCAGAAACTCAGGAAGGCATTAAGTCTGGGATAGGGTTGCAAGACCCCACCCTGAAGCTATATAAAGAGGAAGGAACGCTCTCTTCCCCTGCCTGTTTACTGTTTTGTGTGTGGTGTTGGTGATGGCATCTTTCTCTCTCTGCTTGGACCTGTGGAAGGGGGCCAGCCTTTTTCATCTTTATGGAACTTCCCCTAGATCTGTAGCTTTAATAAATCATTTCCTCCCATAATTGTGCCTGGTTTGGAGATTCATTCCAGTAGTGCGTGACTGGCTACAACACCATGAAACTTGCATTTCCCAAGTCCAGTTGAAGGAAAGACCAGTCAGTTCTTCATCCCATCCTGGATAAGAAGGAAACTTCAAACCAAGAAATGAAAATAAAATGTCTCCATGTCTGTCCCACTAGGTCATTGTAAGAGTAAACATGATTTTCTTAGAGGAATTGACCTTCAAATTGGATTCTACTTCTGTGAACCAGGAACTCTTAGGTAAAAATGGCTAAATTACTAAATGTAGCAAGAGTCTATAAGAAATACTAGAAAGGAAAAGAAAACAGACATCTAAAAACTATAGATGTAGAATGCCTAGTAGAGATTATAAAATAACTGTATAAAATATTAAATAAGTTAAAGATGTAAAAGAAAACATGAGCAGAGAATAACCATTTTAAGTGATCAATTTAAAAAAGCAAGGAGTTTCTAGAAATAAAAATAACATGAAAAACAATGGACAATTTCAATTAAAAAGTTGCTTGCAAAAATTTAACTGGACTCAATATCACAGAAAATAATAAAAGGAGAGGGGATTATTTTATAACAAAAGAGCCCAGGAAAAAAACATAGATACCAAAACATAATTTGTAGAACCAATTAGATAGTGAGTTTTTAAAAATGTTACAAAAGTCAGTTTTTTCTACTGTGTATGTTTTTGAATTGATATCTTTATTGTCCATAATTAGATACATTGTATGAGTGAATCTTATGATATCCCTATTTCCCTCCTCCCTGTCCCCAGTCCACTGGGGATCCTCCTCATTGGGCATACTGGATCAGTCTGTAGAGTAGGGAGTTATGAATTCCACAAGAGGTAGTCAGTTTTATTCCTGCCCCCCCCCCAATTTGTGTGTTGTTGCTGAGGGGGTCACTGTCTCTGGATGTTCTCTCCCACCATGGCTCTTACATTCTTTCTGCCCTCTTCCACTTAGTTCCCTGAGTCATGGTGGGTGAGTTTTAAGTCAAAAGTCAGTTTTTTTTTTCATTCAGTAAATAATTATTGTGAGTTGAGATACTAAATTGATTTTAATGATATTAGTAGAAAGATGTAAACATAAGATGCTATAAGCAAGTACACACCTACATCCACACCCATCCATACACACACACACACACACACACACACACACACACACACACACAAGGGATGGGGGTGACAGATGATAAGCCACAGGAAACCAGCAAGGTAGTGAGTAGACCTATGACTTTGGACAAAATCTTAAAAATCTTATTCTCCATTGGAAATACCGACGGTTAAAATCTAGCAGAGCTGTGCACCTAACAGGCTTCTGTCTTTTCTCTGTAAGGATTCTTCTACATGAGTTACTTGCAAAATGTGCTTTATTTCATACAAACTTGAATACATCTTGGCTACATAACCTCTGATGTGTTGGATTTCTCTTTCTAGTCACTCATTTTTTAATATAAATTATATAAATCCCCTCATATCAAGCAAACTTAATCAGTCATATTCAAAATAGATTATTAAGTGATGCCAGGTACCAATTACCCTGGTCTTAGAAAAACACTAGAGGCTTTTTGGGACAACGATAACTATCTGAATGGAGTGGTATAAGTCATCAAATTGTGTTTATAAGCAAGCACTCTCTCCCTCTCTTCCTACATCTCTTCTCTTTCCCCACCCCATATGTGCCTTTCCCCCTTTTCCCTGCTGCCTCCTCTAAATAGGACGGTTCTGATGAACACAGTTTGCCAAACACTGATGCAACTAGTTTACCACAGAGCGATTCCTAGCTATGAGCTGATTCACTCCCTCCCCATCCATACTTTCTGCATGTGTTTCTTCAGAAAAAATTTAAACAAAAGTAATGGGACTCCCCCCATCCCCCATAGTCCCAATGAATCCCTAATATATCACGGGAGGATGATATTAAGATAAAAGAGATAGCTTGACACCAAATGTGATGCCTTATGGTACCTAGTAATGTTGATTGTGGCCCTCTTGTTTTGTACTTACGTGTAAGATTTCAGTCTATGGCTATGTTGTAGTCAGCCACACACCTCTGGGATGATTCTCCAAACCAGGCACAGTTTATGGGAGGAAACCATTTATTTAAGCTACAGATCCAGGGGAAGTCCCATAAAAGTGATAGAGGCTGGTCCTCTTTCACAGGTCTGAGCAGAGAGAAAAACCCATCACCTACACCACACACACAGAACAGGGAACAGGCAGGGGGGGGGGGGCAAGGAGAGAATTTCTTCCCCTTTATATAGCCTTCGGGTGGGGTCTTGCAATCCTTCCCCGGACTTAATGGCTTCCTGAGTCTCTGGAATTTCCTTCCTGCACTGCCCACACAGGAAAGGATGTTTATGTCTAGCTTCTTTGAGCTTCTTACATCCTGCCCCTTGGTGAGAGGCTGCCTTCCTGTGAACATCCTCAGAGATCCACCCAAGATAATTAAAAAGATCCAAGTTGACAACAAAACCTAACCATCACAGGCTGTTATGGGGTTTACCAACCACTCTCTTAATTTAATCAAAGGCCCCACTCCATGGGAAGGAATTCATGCCTGGTACTGAAAACATGGTCAAAAACTAGGGAGGGAACTACTGGTATTATTTAACAAAATGGCATGATGAGCCCCTAACACTGCCCTCAAAACATTTATATTCTATTTCATGCCCACCGCTTGGTGCTGCTCTGTCTTTAGTAGGTGAAGCATCTTTTTGCAGACAGTGGCAGATACTGGGGGAGAGTCAAAGTGCTGAGAAAAAGTGACTGTTGAGTGCTCAGCACTAAATGAGATTATCTCTACCATGCCTGCTAAGGCTCAGGTAGCATTGGGGGAAGGGGGACAGAAAGTTGGAAATATGCAGAGGATGGGAAGGGGTACTTTGGGACACGATCCTCCAGTCATTAAGTGACTGTTGCATTTATATTGAAACTGAATATAATTATATTATATTCATATTGGCTGTTGTCACCTTCACAAGAATTGCACAATATTGAGCCCATCAACAATTTGACATGGAAACTGGGAGTGGGAGGAGGGGAAACATGAAATAGAAGAGGGACTAATTCAAAAGAAGAAGGAGTTTGATGGAAATAGATAGGAGAAAAGGACAAAATCAAGTAACGGGAGGGGATTATGATCAAATTACAGTATATTCATGTACAAAAATTATTAACAAAATAGTTGAAAAGATCCTAGTCTAAAGGCATACTATTATAACAAACATCAATGTTTTACTCTTATCAAACATTAATATACAATTAGAATATAAACAGATATCATCCTAATACAGTATCAGAATTTGAGTCCAAGCTTTCTTCACATTAGAAATGAAAAAAATTTTGCAATCATTCTTGTCCACACACAATCACACTTTTAGGGTCACAATAACCTGTGCATCTTGTAACTCATGCTCACACCTTTGATTTTGCCTCCTGGGAGTTGGTAACATTTGGAGGTGTACCAAAGGGAACCAGCATACTAGAGATTGTTCCCGAGGTCTCTGCACAGGAGAGACAAGCACTCGACCAATGAGCTATGTCCCCAGACCTTGAAACCAGAGCTTTCTCTGTATTTTGGTCTCGAGTACACTCATACTTTTGATATTTCACTGGAAACAATATCTCTGGAATATTGGAAGCTCTTCACAAAGGGAGAATAACCACTCACTGAAAAGCTCCTTCAATCCATAGACCAGCTAACTGACCCATTCAAGCTGAGAAGTCTAGGATTCCTTCGGAGTCCTGTGGTGAATTCACAAGACTGATACACAACAACAGCAGATTTTAGTGTGTCATGGTTTGATCCAGGTGTCCCCCACAAACAAATGAATGTGTTCTCAGTGATCAATCCTCAGCTGATGGCAGTTTGGGTTTTACAACCTGGATGGAGCTGTGTTGTTGGGGGTGGGCTTATGGGGGTTATAAACCAGCTTCCCCTTGCCAGTGTTTGGCACACCTTCCTGCTGCTCTTTGCAGTGATGTGGCGGAGGTGATGTCCACCCCTCTGCTCATGCCATCGTTTTCTCTGCCATGATAGAGTCTCTCCTTGAGTCTATAAGCCAAATAAACCCTTTCCTCCACAAGCCTCTTTTGCTTGGGTTCTTTCTGTGCAGCAACTAGAAAGCTGACCCAGCGTCTGTAACTGCATGATCCTTATGAATATATTGCAACACCAAGTGGTTCTCAAGGTGTTCTGCATGTGAGAAACATCACATGGGAAGAAATAATGCATAAAAATCTTTGGAATTTTTTCATGCATTTGCCAAAGACCAATGGTAGAAAAGTAAAAAATGTGAAGAAACATGTGCTTAAACCTTGGGAAATACTGCACTGTCATCAGTGCTCGGATGATTAGGGTTTCTGTACCTCTTCACCCATAAGACCCCTATTTTGACTTAAATTTTGGATTGAGATTTCAAAGCTGAGGACCTACAGAATGCATCTCCTGGGAGCCCATCAGAAATGGGTCCCATGTTCAGAATCTGGTTTTATGTCAGCCCTAAGATCACTCAAGCTTACATGTAAATTTTAGAGACATTGCTTTAAGGTACTACAGGGGGAAGAAGAGAGGAACGAATAAACCCAGGTATTAAAAATTTTAACAGCCCCAGAGGTTTAACTATTCTGAAAATTCACTAACCAGACTCTTGAGCACAGAATGTTTGCATTCTGATGTTCAAGAGTAAAGAACTGTTTCCTCTTTGGCTTCTCACCTGCTCTTCCTATAAGACACAGACGTTTTGTGGAAACTTTTGGGAATGATTGAAATCCCAAGTGATCAGCAGAAGCCAATGGGTCAGCATCTTTGCACAGACATTTCTCCTTCTACAGCTTCAGTTGCCAGGAAAACTTCCAAGATCATGGGTTCTCCTGGCTCAGAACTCCATCTGCTCCTCCAGGTGACTACTCACCTGAAGCTATTGTGATTGGATTATGTGTCATGATTGTCTCTATAGAAACTAATTATGATTTCATAAGCTGAAATTTAAGATCACAGATGAAGGATATGAAGCAAGAAATGATTTATTTTTATTTTTATTTATTTATTTTTGCAAGCAGAGAGAAAGAGAGACAGAGAATGGGCTTGCCAGGGCCTTCAGCCACTTCAAACAACTCCAGATGCATGTGTCCCTTTATACATCTGGCTTTATGTGGGTACTGGGGAATCAAACTCAGTTCATTAGGTTTTGCAGGCAAGCACCTTAACCACTGAGCAATCTCTCCAGCCCCAAGGACTGATGTGTTCTTAACCGGGAATATTTCTGGGATAATATAAATACCTTATCATGCTGAGCAATGTAAATACTAAACATTGCATACATGTGCATACTAGAGTGGGGGAGAGTTTGAGATCATCATGATTCAATAAGATGTCTTCCAAAGTTACAAATGTGCTTCAATACTTACCAAACTTCTAAAGCAACAGAAACACACACTGCCCTGTTGTGTGTATAATTATACTACACACAATTAAGCTACATTTTTTCCTTCTACACATTTTAAGAATTTTAACATTTGAGTCCAAAACAAATGCCGAAAGAAATGCTCCATACCAACCTCTCCAATGACCAAAATATACAAGCATGACTGTGAATCTGTGCTTTCTTCCATGGCATCGAAAGATATAAATGTTTTGTTCAACTCAGCAAATATTCTTCTGATCCATATTATGTGAAAGGCCCACAGCAGCATTCCACAGGCAAAGTCCAGACAAGTCCTAAAACTACCCACTGATATATCTCTCTCTGTTCTCTCCCATAGTGACTGCCACATTTAATAAGATTCTCTAAGCATCCAGGAATATGGTGGAAAATAAAGGGGGTGAGAATCGTGATAATATATGTAGGTAGCATATATCCAAGAGCATACCTTCCACCTGATTTTGCATTTGATCATCATGACTCATTCGTAAATTTTGTTCTCATGTCCTAATTTTGTAAGTTCTATTTCAAGAATGAAAAAAAAAAAGAAACACAAAGGAAATAAAATGACTTTCCCAATAACCCCACCAAGATGGAGGGGTTTCCTGCTAGAACGCACTGCCTAGGGAAGGGTCTCACCATGGTCAGTCTGGAAAGCACACAGTGGCTGCTACAGCTGTGGTACAAGGGCTTCATTCCAAGCTGGCACATTGTCCACGTGGTCCTGGTTTGGAAGGCATACATGGTGCAAGAAAGAAGGGATCACTGAGTCTTGTGTAACCATTCCCGATACAATGGGGACCCCAAGATGTCAGAGGAGCCAGAACCATAGGGCATCTGCAAAGGAAATCTGGAATCAGAGTAGAGCTGCCCCCCTGAGAAAGGAGGTGTATAGAGCTGGAGGAGTGAGATTCCTAATTCCTTAGAAGTCCTAATAATTTCATCATGAATGCCAGATGTCAGATATGGAGCTGTAAGATTTAGAGGTTGCCCTGCTGGGTTTCACTCTTGCTTTGGTCTAATCTTTCTTTGCAATGCGCCAATTCAATTCCTCCAATTTAAAAAGGTACTGTTTACTCTGTGCCAATGAATGCTAGAAGTATGTAACTTGTGTGTTTTTTTTTTTAAATTATAGGAGCTCACAGTTAAGGGTTTGCTTGAGTTGCAGAAGGGACTATGCATTTACACCTTTTCCATAGTGCTGGAACAAGCCAGGCGTGGTGGCGCACGCCTTTAAGCGCAGCACTTGGGAGGCAGAGGTAGGAGGATCACCATGAGATCGAGGCCAACCTGAGACTACATAGTGAATTCCAGGTCAGCCTGGACTAGAGCAGGACCCTACCTTGAAAAAAATAAAATAAATAGTGCAGGAACAGTAAAATACATGGAGACTTTTAAGTTGAACTGCACACATTTCACATTATTATATTGTCATGAACCTATGGGGAAACTGGGTAGAAGCATCCTGGTCCCTGGGTGTGGGGAGTGCACACCAGCAGGAGCTTGCAGCTGGTCACATGCAGTCCACAGTGAGGACACAGAGAGCTCTGAATACTGCTGCTCAGCTTGTCTTCCTCACATTGCACTGTAAGCTTAACAAACCCTTCCTTTATCAGGTATTTGATCACAGCAATGAAAAAAGTAACCAGTGCACCTGCTACACACACACACACACACACACACACACACACACACACACACACACACGAGTGTTGGTAGACTCAGGAGAAATTCAGAAAGAATAAGGTAAAGGCTTTAAGAAATGAAAAAAAAGTAAAACTTTCCACACTTTAGATAGCTTTAAAGGGAGCATTTTGAGCTATATTTTATAATAACTTGGATTTTAATGGCTAAACGCAAAGGAAACTAATACGAATGAGAAGGAAATTCAGATCGGAAACAGGATTATTATGCTACATGAAATAGACCTGTGGCTTATCTCCCCCCCCCCTGAAACCTTCACACTAGAACACAGGGATCTCCACTGCAGTAGGCATAAAGAAGGGGAGAAAATAGTAAGCTTTGAAAACTGGAGAACAAATGATTGAGTAAACCTAATGCAAACGGAGAAGAAGATAGAAACTGACTGCATTTATACTGCTCTTTTATCTTGATTTTTTTTACTTTTAAAAACTTGTTATTGATAACTTCTATAGATGTGGACAATATACTGTGATCTCAATCCCCTGACAAACGTCGCTTTTCCCACCTCCAAAATCCCTCCTTCTTTCCAGCTAGTCTCTCTTCTATTTTGATGTCATCGTTTTCCCCTCCCATTACAAGGTGTCTGTGAGGTCATGAATATCAAAGCCACTTTATGTCTGGATACCAACATGATAAGCAGTTTTCCCTTCGCTTTGGCTCTTACATTCTTTCTGCCACCTTTTCCTCAATGGTTGCTGAGCCTTGGAGGATGTCATCAAGATGTCTCAGTGTTGAACACTCCCCTGTCACGTCTTCTCAGCACTTTGGTAAGTTTTGAGTCACCCCATTGGTCACCACCATCTGAAAAGAGAAACTTCTCTAACTCAAAGTGAGAAGGGTATTAATATATGGCATAAACAGAAGCATTTAGAGGCAGTTTGATGGGCCCAATATATGCATTTATCCAGACAACAGAAGTACACCCCCACCACTACCACCAGGACTAATAACCTCCTCAGCCATAGTCTTTTGACTAGGTTTTCAGTACCAGGCATGAACTCCCTCCCTCAAATCCAATCAGAGAGCAATTGGTTTACCCCAAAACAGACATACTACCATTGCACCAGTTGATGCATATCACTTGCTGACCAGCCATAAAACTTGCAGGGTCCACCGCTGGTTAAGACTATTGTTGACTTTTCTCCTCTCAAGGCTGTGTGCTGCAGAGCTCTTTCCAGTATCCTTAGAGATAGTTAACAGGGAGGAGGCTTCCAGCTCAGCTCCAGCTTGATTTCTCAGTGACCTGCAGCCCAAAGCATGTGGAGTCTTCGGCACCAGGATCTTACCATCAAGTTCTGGTGGACAACCAAGAGCCTAGGCAATAACCTCTAATATTTTGGGCATATCAGGAGCCTCCCCGGCCAGCAACTTACTGGAAGGTCTCTCAACCCTGGCACTGAAATTTTTCTAATAATAATCTATGACTTCTTAACACAACATTATCTTCTTCCACAGGGTAATTTTGCCTAAACTCTCTCTTTTTTAACAGAAATATTATAAGCTAGTGAATAAGTAGGTTTCCTTCTGTCTTATTCATAATATCTTAAATTTTGCTCAACTCTCCTCCATCTATGCCTCTCCCCCAGACCACCCCTTAGAATATCACCCCCCAGTATTCTGCCTCTCTACTTACATATCTACTGTACCCTCCCCTTAAGTCCTCCACTCTCTTCCCTCCCTCATAGCCTCCTTCTAAAATTTACATTGTTAAATCCTGAACATATTTAGTGAGGGGCAACACCAGGTCATTTGGTAACTGGAGTCCAAGAGGAGATTAATAGAAGGAAGGCTGGTGCAAAATCTATTTGATGAATACGTTTGAGATGCATAAGAATGCCAAATGTCATCCTCATAATCACAGGTACTGAGAGACTTGCCCTCCGCAACTAGGTGGGCAACTTTAACACTGTTGAGTCGAAGCCGGGAAAATAACTAACTTGGAAGGAAGGAAATGCTTTGAGCACTGTTCTCTAAAGAAGGTGTATAGAAGGTCTCTGGAGTGGAGGTGCCATGACAGCTGAAGACATGAGTGCTCAGCCCAAAGCACATCGCACAAGGTTTGCTGTTGAGACTTTAAGCCTTCTTCTGGAAGCCGATTCCAGAACCTAAGGGTCAAATGCTCCTCCTTCATATGAGAAATGAAGAGTATAAAACACATTTAGGGAATCACATCAGTGTAGGAAGAATGTTCTGGAGATCATGACTCACACTGCTATCCCCAACAAGTCCAAATGACTACTCAGTGAAACTCAAAGTTGGTAAGCCACAACTCCATACCTAGATGATCCATCATGTCTTTAGTTCTCCAATCTCAGACATGAGCAGAAGGACCAGCATTTCTAAATATCCCCAGTTCATCCTACTGGACATGCCTAGTCGAGTGTCTCCTGGGGGATTCTAAATATAGTCAAGTTGAGAGTCAAGATGAAGCCTGAAGTTGTCTTCAAAAATCTGTGCTCATAAAGCTGATGGGACATCTTCTAGCAGGTTGAAAGTCAAATATCTCCAGAAACTAGGTAGGGATGTAAAGGAAGAGAACCGATGGGAAAATTGGGAGAAGTAAAGACGGTGTCAGCTCATGTCTGCCTCAAAGCAGAAAATGTTCACACATTTCTAAAATACTTTACTAGCCAAATAAAACCTATACCAGGGCCACACTCAGCTAGCAAGACCCAGGGCCAAAGTTTAGGTGTCTTTAATAATTTTCTGCATTTGGTTTTCATCCAAAACTTATAGTTAAAATATTGGTTTTGCATGATGAATGAGACAGTGTGAATAGAATTCATTCTTCTCTTATTATATACTAGGCTCTATACTTAAAAGCAATGATTATAACAGATGGGTCTCCTGACTTGTTGAAATTTAGGTCTAATTTGTGAATTTTACCTGTATCCTTTTCAAGAAAGATATATGCATTTTTTTCCTGAAGACTTTTTCAAAAACTTGCAAAACCAAAATTTTGAGGTAGATTTGGGAGAGTACCATTCCATAAATCAGGAGATACAAGGTAATAACACATAAGCTGAGAAGATATGTTTGGCCAAAGTTGTGACTTATAAAGTTTTTGCAAACTCTTTAAGATGAGTTCGCAGTCTGCTCTTTGCAAAAGGCCCCACAACTTGCTGCTGACATCATTGGTCCTGTTTCAAACATTAATATAGCAATAATGACTCCTGGATGCATTTGCATTTATGGTTCCTTTTCAAGACATGGAATCTATGATGCTCTGAAATCCTCATGAGACTCAGGAGAAACTGAGAAAGCAGAATTCAATGACTTAAATATTCCTGGCTCTATTTGCTGTTTTTGAATCACTGTGACCCATACCTGACAGAAACAACTGAAGAGAGAAAAGGTTGATTTGGTCTTATGGTTTCAGATTTCAGGAGGGCTATATTCCATTATAGTGGAAGGCATTGGGAGTTCATGGGAACATGGAGCAGAGACCTGTCATGTGGTAGAGGACCAGGAAGCAGAAAGCACAGGGCCAGAAGAACCAGGACCAGGTACAGCCTTATAGCTACCCTAGTGGCCTGTGTCTACCAGCCAGACCCCATCTCCTAAAGTTTCCACAGCCTGCAAAAAGTGCTACATACTGAGAACTGAGGATTCAAAATATGGGCCTGTGGGGGACATTTCAGATTCAAACTTTAACACTGTTGAGTCAAAGCCAAGAAAATAACTAACTTGGAAGGAAGAAAGCACAAGTCCAGATAAGAAAACATCATGGACTCCAGTAATCTCTGTGGGGTAGTATAAGGAAGAAATGTTTTCATGAAAAAAGAATTTCATTGACAAATTCATAGATAGAAAATGAAATCTCTAATCCGTGTGGCCTTGGGGTACAGTTGAAACCAGACTTCTCAAGAATACATTGGCAGATAAAATACAGAGCTTATACTAAAATTTTAATTTCAAATAAACAAGGAATATTTTACTAACACAAGTCTATCCTAACGATTGTGAAGAACATATTTATGCCAAGAAATTGCTTCTTCATTTGTTTTGTTTGAAGTTCAAACCTAGCTGGGAGTTATAGATTGTGATTTAGTAAACCTGGAGTGGCTACTAAAAGTAAAACTAGACGGTGACCAAGTGCAACTTGTAGGTTATATTTTATATAATGTAGAAGTGAAAACTAGCAATGATTCCCAACTTTCAGATGCTCAGAGACCGAGAATGTCAATAAAGCCTGGAGGACCCCAGGAGTAACAGAATACAGAACACTGGAGAACAGGATCAGTAGTTGGGGGTCTAAAAAGGAGGTGTTGCAGTCAGCTTCTCATTGCTGGCACAAAGTTCCTGACCAAAAGCAGCTGAGGGAGGAAAATTGTCTATTTTAGCTTACAGACTCAAGGGGGAAGCTGCATGATGTCAGTGATGACAAGAGGCTGGACATGACTTCTGCCAAGGAAGATGACAAACAGAAACAGGAGATTGAGCTGAACTCTGGCAAGAGGGAATTGACTATTACACTCCCAAATCTGTCATCAAAAACACACCTCCTTCAGCAAGGCTCCATCTCCCAAACTGCCATCAGCTGGGAACCAAACATTCAAAAAAGTTCATGGGAAACACCTAATTCAAACAAACTCAGGCAGCTTACAAGCCTTAATTACACTTCCTTGAGAAAAATCTTACAAAAATGGTCAATGTTGTAGAGAAAAATCATCACTTCTCTGGGGACTAGTCATTGGGCAAATGAAAAGTGTCTGAAGGTTGCCTATAGAAAAGCAGTACAACTCTTAGTTAAAAGTCAGTGGAGAGTTAATCAAAGCTAAAGAGGTTATAAGTAAGCCACATGGAAACATACTTCTAATTCAAAAATGTATAAGTTTAAAAAGAGAGAGTGAAGTCTGGGTAGAAATACCCTGTGGGAAATGCTGAGCCCCAAAGCCATAGGTTGCCACACAAAACTCTCATTGCCAGAGGTGGTATGTGTCCCTGGGAGGTGTTGATCAGCAAGAACATTGAGGTCCTAAAAAGAATGCAGGCTATATAGATAAGGTTCTTAGTTTCCCACCAGAATTGGATAGTAAGAATTTATAGCTGAAGATACCATGTGCTTTAGTTACAGGACACCGAGAAATCAAGCTAGAACTGAGCTGGAAGGCTCCTCTGCTGTCTAGAAGTCATAGTGTGAAGAAGTACTGTGTATGCAGCCTGCTGGGGGAGAAAAGTCATTAGCAGCCTTAACTAGCAGTGGACTATGAAAGCTACACAACTGGCCAGCTAGGCAAGATGTTCCCAGGAGTGCAATAGTGGCATTCTGTTAAGAGTGTAACTCATTGCTCTCCAAGTTGATTTAAGATCTGTTCAATGTGAAGGAATTCAAGCCTGATATTGGAAACCTAGTCAGAAGCCTGCGGCTAGGAGGGTTACCAATCCTAGGGAGTTATTACTGTTGTTTGGCTACATGAATATATTATGCCATGAACTTGCACTCTAAATATGTATTATACATATATATGTATAGTAGTGCTGTTCTTAAATCTTGGTTCGGGAATTCTGTGTTTTCAGATGGCTAAGGAGACTCAAAACTCATCAAAGTGCTGAGAAGTATTGAAAGCTGAATGCTCAGTACTTAAAGAGACACCTCTATATACCCTCCAATGTCTCAGGGACCATAATAGAATACGTGTGGAATAAATGTAAGAGTTAAAGCAAGGGGGGAAATGCCTTGGGAGGCTATCTCTCAGACATGAATTGGTCTTGTATTCATGACCTCACCATAGCTGTCTGCACAAGCTCAGCATGTTACTGAGCCCACCCACAGGACGTCATGGATGATGAAGGAAACCATCATCATCGAAGAGGGAAAAATAGGGGAAAGGAAGGGCTTGGTGGAAGGGGATGGAGGAAAAGGAGAACAGGAGGGTGTGGGAGTGGATTATGGTAATTTTTTAATAATTTTTTTATTTTATTAATGGAAAAATTATACTCCTTTGTAAATGAAGGGAGGATTCTAGTCTGAAAGT
>PVHP010006675.1:28876-59902 GCA_004024765.1 Zapus hudsonius
TTTTTTTTTTTTTTAAATTTATTGTCCATAATGAGTTACAACATTTAGTGGGCAAACAATGAGTTGTTATCCCCAATTCCCCACTGCCCTCCCCTCCCCCCTCCACTGGATAACCTCCTCCATGGGACGTCTGGATCAGTCCTTGTGACAGGGGACCATGGATAGCCTAGTATTCAGCCAGGTTCTCCTGGCCATGTCAAGGCCTGATTTTCAATGTAGCAATTGAGGATGGGGGTGGGGAATCTAGGGAGGGGGAATCTAGTACTTGAGGGCACTACTTACCTTTAGTAATGGATTTATCCATCGATGAGTTTATACTCAAATTGAGTGTTAGGAGGAAGCTGAGCCTACTTGTGAAAGTGGTCCCCTGTATGTGCTTTGAGGGGCACATCTTTTTCCTGGCTCCTTCCTTTCTGTCTCCTCTGCTCACTCCTCTCTCCTTTGATGACATAAGCATGTGCTCCTTGACATTAATGCTCTGCCTCACACTGACCCAAAAATACTGGAGCCACTGATCATGGACAAAATCCATGAGTCAAAACAAATCTTTCTTCCCCTGCTGGGCAGATGGCTCAGTGATAAAAGGTGCTTGCTTACAAAGCCTACTGGCCCAGGTTTGATCCACCAGGAACCATGCAAAGCCAGAGGTCTGGTGCACTCATTCTCTCTGACTCTGTCTCTCTTAAATAAATATATTTAAAAAAATCTTTCTTCTTTTAAGTTGATTTTCCCAAGTATTTTGTTAGAGTGATGGGAAGTCGACTAGCATTAATATTGGCTCAACTTTCTCTTAGCTGCTGGGGAAAAAAGAAAGTGCTTCTTTTACATGGTAAAGCTTTACTACAAAGTACGTTAAGTACCACAAAATACATATTTCTCCAAAAACATAAGCTTGATTATTTCACAGACTTTAGGTTTCTTCTTTGTAAAATTTTGGAGTTGGACTCAAGTTGACAGCTACACTTAAGGATTTAACATGGATTCTTTGAGGAGAAGTCTCATGCTGGTGACCCAATGTCCCCGAGCTCTGTCATAACCAGAAGGAAGTAGCACCTGTCTTTCCAGGATTTCTTCCCTGGAAATCTTGATATCTGAGCTTCAGTGTTTAAAAAACGTCAGATTAACACCTTAGGAAATTACAATAGGAAGAAATGATGGTTTTAGAGTTTCCCATCTGTTATCAGGACAGAACACACTTGAGACACAGGGAGCTTTGGATCTATGGCTTCCTTTCCTTACTGAAATGTTAGGGCACCAGGGGAATATGCACCTGTGTGTGCATGTATAGATGTGTGATGAATGTGTACATGTGTGTACATTTGTGTGCATGTATAGATGTGTGATGAATGTGTACATATGTGCACCTTTGTGTGCATGTATAGATGTGTGATGAATGTGTACACATGTGCATCTGTGTGTGCATGTACAGATATGTGAGGAATGTGTACACATGTGCCCCTCTGTGTGCATGTATAGATGTGTGATGAATGTGTACTTGTGTGCTCCTCTATGTGCATTATAGATGTGGAATAAATGCATACTCATGTGCTCCTGTGTGTGCATGTATAGATGTGTGATGAATGTGTACACATGTGCACCTGTGTGTGCATGTATAGATGTGTGATAAATGTGTACACATGTGCTCCTGTGTGTGCATGTATAGATGTGTGATGAATGTGTACACATGTGCTCCTGTGTGTGCATGTACAGATATGTGATGAATGTGTACACATGTGCATCTATGTGTGCATGTACAGATAGATATGTGATGAATGTGTACACATGTGCTCCTGTGTGTGCATGTATAAATGTGTTAAATGTGTACACATGTGTACCTGTGTGTGCATGTACAGTTGTGTGATGAATGTGTACACATATGCTCCTCTGTGTGCATGTGTAGATGTGAGATGAATGTGTATATGTGTGCTCCTGTGTGTGCAGGAATAGATGTGAGATGAATGAATTTTATTCTGCTCTCTTCTGTAACATGGAGGCTTCTTCCTTGCACTCCAGTTCTTTTGCTCTTAAAAAGAAAAACAAATATTAATATTCTCACAGTGACTTCTTATGATCCTTTTATGTGTCTACTTGGCTAGGCCATAGTACCTGAGTATTTGATCCAACACCAGTTTAAATGTTGCTGTGAAGACATTTTTTAGATGTGGTGAACATTTAATTCAGTAGATTTTGAGTAAAGCAGATTAGTCTCCATAATGTGAGCCAGGCACATTGAATCAGCTAGAGGTCTTTTGTAAAAGAAACGGACTGCAGTTCTCTGAGGAATAGGGAATTCTGCCAGCAGAGTGCTTTCAGACTCCACAGCACTCATTCTTCCCTGGGTTTCCAGGCTGCTGGTCGACCTTAGAGATTTCAGATTTATCAGACTCTGAAATTCTTGAAATGAATTAATCTTCCTTTCTCTCTCCCTCTCTCTCTCTTTCTCTCTCTCACCCCCACACATGATATGCAATGCACACACATATTGATTCTGTTTCTCTAAAAATATTCCAGTTCTCTGATTAGTATGTGTTTTTTTTTCCTTTTCACCAAAATTGGATCAAAAAGCAAGATCAAATCCTATTCTTCTATTTTATATTGTGTAATCAGTTCTTGGAATATTTCCTGATTTCTCATCATATTCTAGAAGCTCTGCCTTCAATTAGAGAAAGCCTACATTTACCCTCCTCCAGAGATGCTTAGGGCTGGAAGTCTACACTCACAGACACTGCCTTCTCTTATTGCCTCTTCATTCAGCAATGGTGAATTCACTTGCAAACACAGTATGGAGCTTGGGGCTTCCATGTCAGAGCTGGGACAGAGAGTTTATTTGAAAACTTAGCCAAGAGGCAACTGCTGCTCCTCTCACTGGATGTGTGAAATTTTTGCACAGCTGTAGTCTTCAAGAAGAAGAGCAGCAGGCCAGACTCCAACAACTCCAAAAATTTCAGAGGTATGAATCAAAATGCAGCTCTCTGTACTGTGTTGAAGAACCTCCATGAGCCCGTGGAGACAGGAGAAGCAGGAGTCTGAGCCGGCCTGGGTGGATGATGTCACTTTTAACCAGATGGCATGAAATGGTTTGGCCGTACTATAAGGGGGTCACTGAACCACATGCACCCAGGTATGTTAAAATCGTGAGATTAGCTCAAACGCTCACATTTTGCTTTCGTATGCACAAGTATCAAAGTGGGTCCTAGCCCTCAACACCATCATCCATTATCAGAAACTAAAAGCAGCTGGTTGGATTTTTAAGCTTTCTACACAGAGAGCCACATCTGGTCCCAGTTTGCCACAAAGAAACTGGTTTCATTCTTTTATCCAGCCCCACTTCAGGAAGCCCTGGGAGCAGCGACCAGCAAGCTGGTCTCAAGGCTTCATTCATGCTAAAGAATTTGCAGTCTTTCCTCCCCCCCTACCTTCTCCCTCCAGCTGGGAAACCACTGCAAAGGCAGGGAGCCTGCAATCCCATCAGTTAACCTACAGCTGGGAATTTGCAAAGAGCTCTGGTCCCTCTGAAAAACCCTATGGACATTTGTAATGGATAGCTTCAGCACTAATTTTTTAGGATTGTAAAAAGAAGTGTTGACTGACTTTCTATTTCAAAAGCAGGGCTAAGCCATAATTTATCTCTTTGATTCCACTGACCATCAGCAGTTCTGGCCTGGCCACAGAGAACAGTTAAACGATGATGTCCATGCCCCCCACTCGACTTCCTTTCCAGCCTGCTTCAGCAATCTCTCCAGGTACTTCCTGTCTCCCCAGCTCCACTGTCTGGCACTTATTTCAGACAAGTCAATATGTTTAAATTATATCTGAACTCAAAGTAATTAATCATAGAGCTTTATGCTGTATCATGTGGGTTTTTTTAACTCCTAGTTGGCATTCCGCTGAATCACAATTAAAAAGAAAAAGCTACCTGTGATGTGTTGTGAGTACCATTTATCTTTTGATGCTGGGAATCCTTTCTGGACAAGGTGGCACAAGGCTCCCACTGAAAACCATTGCTCTTTAGGGATGAAAATGAGAGGTTCAAGATGGCATTTGGGGAAATGTTAAACTGATCAAAGGAAAGACCCCTATGAGCTGATTTGGTCCAATTGTACAGGAACAATTGATTTTGAAAACATGAAAGTCAGGTGATAACCACTGAGAAACCAAGCTAGAACTGGCTAGCTGCCACAGTGCTGGAAAGTTCTGTGGGATCTTTGGGGAGAAAAGTCATCTGAGCAAGTACTTGATCCTGCAAGCTACAGAATCAACCTATCAGGCAAGATATACCATGGGTGCAATAGTCGCACATAAGCTATGGGATTGGATATGAGGCCCTGTTCAGTGGGAGGGAATTTCGTGTCTGGTACTGAGAAGCGAGTCAAAGCCTATGACTTGGAAAGTCATAGACCCCACTGGGATGCTTCCGCTGTTCTTTGGCTAAATGGAGAGATTATGCCCATAAAATGTATATGTTTAACCCCTTTGATTCACACTGTTTTTACTTTTACTTTAAAGAACTTTCTTTTCACAGATTGTGGTGACTATTAGTGAGACCCAAGACTCATCAAAATGATAAGGAGAGAAATCCCAGTTCTTAGCATGAGATAAGTCATCTCTGTCACATCCACCAGGGCTCTCACTGCTAGCCGGAGAGCTGTCTCTACGGAGATGGTGGTACACAGTGAGAAGACTCAAAGCCCGTCCAAGCAGAAAGGAAAAGGCTGTAGAAGCTCAACACTTATAGAGATTTCTAACATGCCCTCCAGGGCTCAGGGAACACTGTAGAACAGGAGGTGAGAAGAAGATAAGAACCATAAAATGTAAAGGCACACTCTGGAGCACTCTCCTTTGGCCATGAACGATGGGTGCATGCATGACTCCACAGTGGTTATTGAAACCTCCACAAGACCTGACTGTTTTTTTCTGAGCCCATCAACATTTTGACACGGAGGATGAAGGGGGAGAAGAGGAATAAGGCAACAGAACAGAGGAAGGACTGCATTGAAAGAGAATGGTCCTCAAGGGGTCAGCAGAGAGGGGACAAGAGAAGATAGCAGGATGGGAACATGATCAAATTACGGTATGTTTGTGTATTAAAGTTCTCAATAAGGTAAAATGTAAAAATAATCAGGTGATGGGTTGTGTCTTTAGTGTATTTTACCACTAAGACAGGGACTTGGAATCTCATGGAGTAATTGTATCATGGGACTGCATTGGGTGCATTTAGTGAAACTTGACAGGTACTTCCTTTAAATGGAGTCTGGTATCCATATATATAAACAATGTGACTTTAGTATTCAGTTTCCTCAGGTCTATCTAGTTTCAAGACATATTAGCATTCAGGTTCCAGCTGCCAGTGAAAATTTTCACACTTATAAAATAAAGTAGTGCTATGATCTATTGTGATATGCTTTTATTCACAGAGTATTTATGATGCTTGTTTTAGGGGAACACCCACACCAAGCACTTCTCTGATATTAACCCTCATATTAAGGACTGCCTTCTCTGCAGATGCCAGTCATAAGGCCCAGGCCTCCCATACTTCTGACCAGCTCACAGTTCCCAGGGTCTCCTCTCTGCTCTTTCTAGAATGGCTCATAGGATACGCAGACTGATAAATGACAGATGACCAGTAGAACACAGGAACAGCCAATGGAAGACATATGGTGCTATGAAGCTTCCAGACCCTCTTTAAATATGCCATCTTCTCATCCCATGTTGTGTGCACCAACTGAGCTTTTAGAACCCCTTATTTATTTTAATTTAAAAAAGTGTGTGTGTGTGTGTGTGTGTGTGTGTGTGTGTATGTGTGTGCAAGTACAGAGGCCTGAAGTAAACATTCTTTCTCTATCATTCATCCACACATTTCCTTGAGACACAATCTTTCTCTGAACTCAGAGCTGCCATTTTTGTGGTTAAACCACTGCTTTCTGGTCCCCATAGTTTGGGGGTTACAGATTTGTGTGGCCATTCCCAGGTTTTTTTCATAGTTTCTAGGGAATCAACTCAGGCAGTCATGGGCCCTCTCAAGTTCTCCTGCTTATAGCAAGTGATCTTCCTTGTTTCCTGAGCCATCTCACCAGCCCTGAACTCATTTATTTAGAGTTTCTGTATAGGTTCCATTATGTAAGCATAACTGATGGAACTATTATTGGTCATTGGTGATTTGCTCAATCTCGGGCCCTACTTCCCTCCTGGGTTCAGGGATTTGGCTAAAAGTTCCAACCTTGTCCATAACAGAATGTACACTGGTTCTATTCTGTTATTCACAGGGGAGGGGATTGGGAGGCCACTCGCCTTCCTACTGAGCTAATGACAGTTAATGGTTGTGGGGGAAGGGAGCCATTCTTAGTGTGATGTAACCACTGGTAAGTGGTGAGAAGAAGGAGTATGGTGAGATTAAGGATCGGGGAGGGTAATGCAGAGCACAAATGATGAAAATGTAATATGTATGTATGAAAATGTCCCCAAACACATAAAAATATAAATTAAAATAAATTTTCAGGCTGGAGAGATAGATGGCTCAGCTGTTAAAGTGCTTGCCTGCAAAGCCTAATGAACTGGGTTTAGTTCTCCAGTACCCATGTAAATCCAGATGCACAAAGTAGCATATGCATCTGGAGTTCATTTGCAGTGGCTAGAGGCCCTGGTGTGCTCATCCTCTCTCTCCTCCCATCTCTCAGCTTCTCTCTGCTTACAAATAAATAAATAAATTTTTTTAAATGTTCTACCTGTTTGAAAACATGGGTCTTCTCTCTGGTAGTCAGCCTTGATCTTGAAATTATCTAGAGGCTCACTAATTAACATAAACACTTCAAAACAGGTATGGTTAAAAGAGGGTGTCATGGTTTGATCCAGGTGTCCCCCACAAACAAATGAATGTGTTCTGGGTAATCAGTCCTCAGCTGATGGCAGTTTGGGCTTTACAACCTCGATGAAGCTGTGTTGTTGGGGGCGGGCTTATGGGGGTTATAAGCCAGCTTCCCCTTGCCAGTATTTGGCACACTTTCCTGCCACTGTTTCCAGTGCTGTAGCAGAACATGCCATAATTTTCCCTGCCAGGATGGAGTCTCCCCTTGAGTCCGTAAGCCTAATAAACCCTTTCCTCCACAAGCTGCTTTTGTTTGGGTTCTTTCTGAGCAGCAACTAGAAAGCTGACCTCAACAGGGGGCATTATGATTATCATAAAACACTTTATCACAGCAGTCATTCAGAAATTGCTAAGCATTTTTGAAGTCTTGTGCCAGGACCCAGAATGAAGAGTAAGTGTATGTTTCTCATTGTATAACAGTGCCACACAATTGGAAGACCCTTCAGAAAGTATGGGGAAGACATAAACTTAGGATTCATAAAAAAAAAAAAAACTGAGCTGACAACGTTGTGAGAAAGCAGGGGACATTGACATACAAAAGCAACCAGCCCGACAAGATATACACCTGTGTAAATACAAGATATACAAGATGTACCTGTGTAATAGTGACACGCAGCCTAGATGGGTAACCAATGGTTCTGTGATTGGCTAAGAGATGTGCTCAGTGGAAAGGAACCCATAGATGTAACTTGGAACCAAGTCAGAATCCTATGAAAACCAAGATTATGAACTCCAATGAGAAACTCCCACTAGTCATGGGCCAAAAGAGAGCCTACATCCATCAAACTCTCTCTTAATTAACAATGCTTATCCCCTTTAATCTATGGTGATCTCACTCCTCATTGGAGAATCTGTTTTTATTTTTCAGAAGGCAATGTGAACTGAGGACAGCCAAAATCTATCAACAAGACAAGAATGACTGACTCCCTGGCAGGAGATGAACTACCTCTTGCACATCAGCTAGGGCCCTGGTGAAACCAGAGAATCTGGTGAGATGAGCAAGAGTGCTGCTTCCATGGTGAGCCTGACAATCTGTGCCAGGGTGATGGAGATAGACACTGAGGATACTCAAAATGCACCAAAGCAGAAATCCAGAAGCTGCTGAGAGCTTAACAATAAAGTAGACTTAAAACATGCCCACCAAAGCTCAAAGTTTGCAGAAGAGGGGGTGGAAAGAGTGTAAGTGCCATAGGGTGGGAGGGCACTCCCTGCCCCATGTCTGACTGCTGTTCTCACAACTCATAACCTACAACCCTATGGTGAATACCAGCAATCCCACTGAGGAGGGTTCTCAGTGGAATGGAGTCAGGGAGGAGGGAAATGATGGTACCAACACATGATGTGCTCATATAAAGTTTCTACTTCAAAAAGAAAAGGAAATTTGAGCTGAAGTTTCCTTTAGACACATGGCTTTCAAATAAAATCAGAATTTATAAAAACTACAAGCATTATCAGTCTGAATTTAGCATAAGAAACAGATATTCTAGAACAATAAAAAGATAAACAAAAAATAAAAAAAAACACACCACCCTATTCTCCAAAGCCCAGTTTCTCTAAGATTCTTGCTATCCTGAGGTTACCCTTCTAAGGTACATAAAAAAATGTGTCTATTATCAAAGACAGAAATGGTAGAAAAGTTAGCAATATAGATTTATCTGAGTAGATACCAAAGGAGTCTGGTTGGTTACCTACATCATAAACACAGCATTAGTTCATCTTGGTCAGTATATTGACTACTTTATTGACAAAATTCTGAAACATCAGAAAGTTGATCTAGGACAGATTCTAGGAAAGATGGAAGACCAGGAATTCTCTCCATGTGCACAGTTAAGGAGGAGACTCAGAAGAAAGAGAGAAAAAGATAGAGAGAGAGTGCTTCAGAAATTCACAAAGGCAGTGACAGAACAACTAGCCGCCAAAAAGAGATACACCAAAAAGAAGACAAGCCAAACATAGCTCCAGACACCTCACTTCCTAGCAATGGGAGCTGAAGAAGAAAAAGTCATCTAGAAGGTCAGCCAGAAGACACCAGAGAAAAGACATCAGCAGCCCTACCCTCAGGACAAAGTGTTGCTCTCACAACCTCGAGGCCAACCATGAGTTTGCGTGAGAATGATTCCTTAGCAGTGGAAAGGAATCCTAGTTTTTACTCCAAATAACTGGGAAGGCAGGAGCTTGGTGCCCATCTAAAAGGGAGCCTCCTGTTTAAAACTGATCTGCCCTTGGCCAGAGACCACAAATCAGGAAGCCTGAGTTCAACCTTGCCTCAAGACAAGAGACAGCCCTGGAAGGCAGTTGTAGAAAGCAGGGTCAGATCATGGACAAGCCAAAAAGCACTGAGTATAGGAAGCTCAGGCAGTGAGGTGCTTGAGCCTATTGGGGTTATTCTCATTGGAGAATGACACTGGAGTTTGATAGCAATGAGCCTGAGGACAGTGGGTGGATGAACCTGTGGAGCCACACTTATCTGCTGTTGGCTGCTGTATTGCCCGAGAACGCTGAAGTTCATTCCTCCTCCAGAGTGATCAATACTTGGGAGATATGGGTGTAGAAGAGTGAAAGCAGGGTAAGTGGGAAGGGAGATGGGGGAAAGGACAGGCATGGGGAACAGCTAACCAAAACTAAATATATGTGTTAATAAAGAACTAAAAATTATCAAAAATGTTGCATATATCTCTCAAAAAGGGGAAAAAGCAATTTGAGTAAAATAAACTAAAAGAGAGTGTAGTATAAGCAGCAAGCCCCTTTTAAATGCATAGTACTGTTCATGAACAACAAATGAAGTGTACATAGCTCAGTACATAGATCATTAGATCCAGGGGGACAGTACTTAATAGACTGCCAATGCAAAGCACAGCTCTCACCTCAAAGAGAATAAAATTCCTTATTCTGGAGAGTAACCACAACCCAGGAACACAGACTCAAGTTAACATGTTCCAAATACTATGTTTCAGCATGATAACAGTTTTATAAAGCTTTTTTTTTTTTTTTACTAAAAAAGAAATGCCAAGGTATGTTAAATACATATTGGTGTAAACATGAGGTAGGCAGGTTACACAAGGCAGGACAATCTTTGCTGTGCTCAGATGCTATCTGATGGTGTTCTAAGCCTTTGGGTTGGGAGAAGCTAGTGGTCTCTGTACATTCTCAAAGTATTGATCTAACAAGGATTATTGGGTCACACACAGAGGTATGCAATGGTAGCTATTGATGGGACTAAAGACAGCGGAAGATAATTTGATTCCCAGCTTGTAACATTCCAGATCTTCAATCAAGCAGATTTGTAGGACATTTTAATATATATGTGACTTTTGGGAAGTGGCTCCAGTTCATGAAATCCTGAAAGCACAGAAAGGTCCTCTTCCTGTACAGACCTCAGTGCTATTGCGCTTGCTTCTCTCCACTTCCACTGTGCTTGGGAGACACTCCCCAGAAAAAAATGTTAGCCATCCTAGGAAGTATGGAGGAGGAAGGGCTGTGGGGGATGAGAGAACTTTCCAGCTCTTGGATGGCAAAGCTACGGTGGCCAGCCGAGGTCCTTGGTAGGAAAAGAAGAGATGCTGCTACAGTGTAGACAACCCAAGCAGCAGAAAACACTTGTCCAAAGCAGACGCCATCCACAGCACCTAAGTCACAGGGAAGACAAGCATTGACATGCACCATGAGGACAGGAGGCACTGCCCAGCTTCAGGGATCAGAAAGCGCAGCTCCAGCAATGCCTTTCTCTCCTGGCTCTTGTCCCTTGTGCTTCTGGGTTGTGTTTCAGCTCTTACAGTATTTTTACTTTATCTACTTTCTATTCCATCATACATTTATCTAATTTTGTTTACACTTTTATTTCATTATTGGGCAGTCTGTTTTCGTTTCCTTTCCCCCTTCATCTTTATTCTTTCTCTTTCTTTCTTTCTTTCTTTCTTTCTTTCTTTCTTTCTTTCTTTCTTTCTTTCTTTTTTTTTGCCCTGTGGTTCTTTTTGTCTCCTCTCTCCCACACTTTTAGCAGTAGTTTGACTTTATCCTATTTTGTTTTATAAAAACAAAACTCTTATTTCTTTTTTTTATTCCTTTTATTACATCTAGCTAATTTTTATTTTGAATTTCCTCATTATTAGGAGGAAGGTGCTATTGTTTTTCCTTTTCCTCTGGTCTTTTTATTTTCTAATCTTGTACTCTTTGCTCTTTTACTTCATAACATTATTTCCACCCATTTTCCTTTTCCACTTATTAAGCCTTGCTTTTCTTTTATTTTTACCCTTCCCTGCTTTCTCCCTTAATCTCATTCATTTATTATTTTAATATTTATCCTAAGTAACTTTAACTTCATAACATATTTTACTTTGATTTTGACATTTTCTATTTTATGCTCATTGAAGACAATGGTATTAGACTTTAATTGATTTAACTACATATCTATAGCATGTATTTTTATATCATGTATCATTTGATGTTGTTATAATTGGTTTTCTCTCTCTGAGTGGTACTGGGGATGAAGGTCTCAAAAGTAGGTGGCTCAGTAAAATTTCTAATAAAACCAAGCCAAAGTAACCTCAAATTGCAATAAAGAAACATGAAAAAGCAATACAATGCGAATTCATCTTAAGATCATAGCTACTCATCTACTGAATTCAAGGATTCTAAGACAGGTAAAATGAGAATTCCAGAAGTTTTCTAGCTGTGGTGGTAAAAGTCCCCATAGACTCATGTGGTTGTCATTGAGTCTCCTACTTAGTCCTCAACTGGTGGAGTTTTTGGGAAGTGGAGCCTGGCTAGGGGAGGTGTGTCACTGAGGGTGGACTTAGAGGTTTATTACTCCAGATATTCAGAGATCTCTCTCTCTTTTCTGATGTATGAAGATGTGAGTTTGGTATATTCTTTTTGTTGGCTTCCCCCACCAATGAAATAAAAGAAATAAAGAATGCCACTACTAGGCAGTTCTAAGAGGAAAGGGTAAATCTATGAGTTCTTACATTAAAAAAAAAAATCAGCTCTCCTCTCTCCCAGGCCTCCAGGCCTCCGGTCCCATAGCTCCCTTCTCTGCAGCCCCACAGCTTTCTCCTCAGGCCTCCCACTGGCTGCCACAGCTTCTTCACTCTGGTCCAGAGGTATCTAGAGCAAACTCCCGTTGGCAGAGTCTGAAAACTGGCAGATGAGAAGGTGGACATATAGTCACGCCAGCACTCCCTGGGAGATATCCAAAGGTTTGGCAAGGAAGTGGCCCCAGACTCCACTCCAGAGTTTGACAGGGAAGAGCTGCATACCAGCCTCCTGAGCGAGGACAACAAACAACAGAGGAGAGAGCCACCACCCACACCAGCTCCCCAAAGACAAAAATATAAAAGAGGCCAGTGAGGGGTGTGGCATGTTTCAGGGGCTGGGGCATGGGTATGCCAGCGTGTTTGGGGATGGGGTGCTCAAGCCAGTCAAGGTACATGGTGAGTTTTGGGCCCAGTGCCTTAAGTGTATCTGGGGCAGGGCGGGTTTGGTGCCTGCATGCTTAAGGCTTGTAAAAAGCCTGATGTGCCTTCCTTCCTCTTGCTCCTCCCACCAGCCACCTTTCCTGGCCAGTCAGTTACCTCCAGGGCCTATCCCCAGCCTTGAACCCCCTTTCTTCCACTCATGCCTCCCACCACCCACCTCTCTGGAGCAGGCAGGTCCCTCCACAGGACTGTCCCCAGCCCTACCCCCATTCACCCATGCTTCCCACCACCTACCTCTCCTGGGTAGGCAGGACCCTCATCGTGACCATCCCAAGCCTTACATTCCCTTCATTCTGCTGGTTCCTCCAGATACACACCTCTCCAGGGTAGGTCCCTCCACAGGTCCAAACTGAGCCTTGTGCCCCCTGCCTTCTGCTTGTGTCTCCTGTCAACCACCTCTTTCACTGGCCCACCACAGACCTTGTGTTTCTGCCAAAAAAAAAAAAAATCTACTCCAACCACAGTTCCAGGTTTTGGCACAGAGGTTCTACAACCTGACTACCTAAGATACATTGCCAAAGAAGACTCACCACTCACACCAGAGAAAACTTATAAAATAAATTAAAAAGATAAGAGTCTACATAGTGGCACTACCAGTGACTTTACACCACAGCCTGTCACCAGCTCAGATCTGCTAGCACATCCGTAACATCTGCAACTCACGTACCAGGGGTTACACCACTATCCCAAACCAACCAGAAAACGCAGGAAAAAAAATCAATCTGACAGTTCCCACCAAGGCCACTTAGCCACATAATAGAAACTGCCACTGAAAATGTAGGAGTGTCAACAGAATTACAATTCCAAAATGAGAATAAAATAACCTCAGGTTATACCAACAATGATACCTTAACATACGCTGTCTGAGCTGGAATCAGTCAAAAAACAGGTAAAGGAAGTGGAACTCAAAAACAGAAGCTTCAACATCAGACTCAACCTAATAGAGAAAAGTCAGAGCAACTTCAGAGAGAAATAAGTGACTTGAAGGTTAACCAGCAAAGGAAAGAACTCAATAATGAGTTTATTAAGCTCAGTGAGGACATAACCAAATGCAAGAATGAATTCCATGAAACATTAGTAAAAACAAAACTAGACTTGAAACTAAAACTCATCAGAGACATGGATGCTATGAACAAAAATATAACAGAAAACAAAAATAAAAAAGAGCTATTAAATTAGAATTTTTCATTCCCAGAGTTAATAACCTGGATGACAAAACAGAATAAGTTAATAGGGAATCCAAAATCTTTGATAAATATAAAATATCATTTGAACAAAATATGAGGAAACTGTGGGATTCCTTAAAGAGGCCAAGTAGGATTGTGGTGCTACCAGAGGGAGAAGAAATCCAGACAAAGGCATAGAGAACATATTCAACAAAATTATTGAAGAAAATTTTCCCACTCTTGCAAGAGAGAGGCCAGTCTGGATACAAGAGGCCCACAAAACTCTAAACAGACAGGACCAAAGAAGGAACTCTTCAAGACATATCTTAGTTAAAATTCTAAACACAGAAAGCAAAGAGAGAGTGCTCAAGGCAGCAAGAGAGAAACAACTCATCACATATAAAGGCAAACCTATTAGACTTATCTCAGACTTCTCAATAAAAACTATGAAGACCAGAAGGGCTTGGAACAATATTCTTCAAGGTCTAAAGAATTACAGATTCCAACCTAGACTACTGTGCCCAGAAAAGCTATCCCTAATAATAGATGGAGAAATAAAAGTGTTTCATGATTTAAAAAAAAAAAACAGCTCTACGATTATATGAACACAAAGCCAAACTTACATAGGATACTGCAGGAGATATTCCACAAGAAGAGATAGATGAGCAGCCAACATCAAGAGCCCAAGAGAGAATAAGCATGATAACCAAAAGTATTAGGCTCAAAATAACAAACAACAGCCCATAAAACCTCCACCATAGCAGTACTTAAACCAAACCTCACAGTTATAACTCTGAATATTAATGGACTTAACTCTCCCATAAAACAGAGTGGATCAGAAAAATTGACCCTGCCATATGCTGCATTTAAGAAATGCATAGTGCCTCTAAAGGCAGAAATCTATTTAGGGTGAAAGGATGGAAAATCATCTTCCAAGCAAACAGAAATAAACAAGTGGGTGTGAATATATTAATAACCAATGAAACAGAATTTAAATCATAATTAGTTAAAAAAGGACAATGAAGGATACTACCTACTCATCAAGAGAGTAATTGAACAAGAGGATATCCCTATCATAACTATCATAAATAAGTATACACCAAATGCAAATACACCACAGTTCATAAAGCAAAACCTCCTTAAAAACAAAAGAGAAACTCTAATTCCATCATAATAGGAGACTTTTATACACCACTATCATCTCTAGACAGATCATCCAAACAGAAGATCAGCAGGGAAATAACAGAGCTTAACAACAATATAGATCAACCTGACCTAACAGACATATGCAGAACATTCTATCCTGACTATTAAATATATATTCTTCTCAACAGGGTATGGAACCTTCCCCAAAATAGACATATTAGGACATAAAACATGCATCAGAAAATTCAAAAAGATTGACATAGCACCCTGAATCATATTGAACAACAACCTGCTAGAACCTGCATGAAATCAATCATGGATTTCATGGGAGGAACAACAGAAATTATACCAACTATTTGCAACTGAACAATACATTATTAAACACAACTAGTTTGATCAAGAAATGAAAAGGGAAATTGAAATTTTTCTAGAAGTAAATGACAATAAAAACACAACATAACAAAACCTATGGTACACAGTGAAGGCAGCCCTAAGGGGAAAACTCATAGCCCTCAAAGCCTTCATAACAAAGACAGAGAGATCTCAAATCTATAACCTAACCACCCACCTAAAGGCATTAGAAAACTAGGACAATCCAACCCTAGGAGCTCAAGACAAAAATAAATAATTAAGATCAGAGCTGAGATTAATAAATTGGAAACAAAGAAAACAATTTTAAAAAATAGATGGAATAGGGCTGGAGAGTTGGCGCAGTGGTTGGGGCACTTGCCTCCAGTGCCTAGGGCCCCGCGTTCAATTCCCCGGACCCGCATGGGCCAGACCCACAAGGTGATGGCCCTAGTGTGCTCTCTCTCTCTCTCTCCTTCTCTCTCTCTGTATATCTCTCTGCCTGAAAGTGAATAAATAAAATATTTTTTTAAAATTATTAAAAAATAGATGGAATGAAGAGCTGGTTCTTTGAAAAAAAATAAACAAGGGCTGGAAAGATGGCTCAGCGGTTAAGGCACTTGCCTCCAGTGCCTAAGGCCCCAGGTTCAATTTCCCCAGGTCCCATATAACCCAGACCCACAAGGTGGTGGCCTGGGTGTTCTCTCTCCCTCCCTCTCTGTCTCTCTCTGTCTCTGTCTCTGTCTCTCTCTCTCTCTGCTTGAAAATGAATAAATAAAATATTAAAAAAAACAAATAAACAAGATTGACTACCCTTGGCCAACCCAATTAAATGAGAGAGAGAGAGAGAGAGAGAGAGAGAGAGAGAGCCCAAATAAAAAAAATCAGAAATGAAAAGTGACAGGTTAAAGCAGACTCCAATGAAATTTGAAGAATCATAAGATCATACTTCCAAAATCTCTACTCCACAAAATTGGAGAAATTAGATGCAATAGCTGAACAAAATCCTCACAACCCGAATACAACAACGCATCAAAAGTATTAACCACCTTGACCAGGTAGGCTTCATCCCAGGGATATGGGGATGATTCAACATACAGAAGTTGATCAACATAATCCACCACATTAATAGACTCAACCACAAGAACCACAAGGTCATCACAATCAATGATGAGAAGGCCTTTGACAAAATTTAACACTACTTCATGACCAAAATGCAGGAGAAACTCCATGGAGGACTTATACCTCCACATAATAAAGGCAATATACATAACTCATAAAACCCAAATCATACCCAATGGGGAAACACTCAAGGAGTTCCCACTTGAATCAGGAACAACATAGGGGTGTCCACTCTTACCGCTGCTTTTCAACATAGTGCTTGAAGTCCTAGCCCAAGCAATAAGACAGGAGAAGAGCATAAAAGGGACACAAAATGGAAAGGAAGAAGTGAAACTATCCCTTTTTGCAGACAAGATCCTATATATAACAGACACGAAGGATAGTACCAGAAAGCTCCTGAAGGTGGTAAATTCCTTCAGAAATGTGGCAGGATACAAAATCAACACACAAAAATTAGTAGCCTTTCTGTACATAAATGATATGCATACAGAAAAAGAAATCAGCGAGACTGTCCCATTTTCAAAATGCTCAAAAATACATTTGAATAACATTAACCAAGGGTGTGAAAGACTTATATAATGAAAACATAAAAATGCTCAAGAAAGAAATAGAGGAGGATGTGAAAAGATGGAAAGATATTCCATGCTCCTGGATAGGTAGAATTATAAAAATGGCAATTCTTCCAAAAGCAATATACAAATTCAATGCCATTCCAATAAAAATCCCAGCTTCATTCTTTATAGACATAGAAAAAAATCTCAAAATTTATATAGAATGGCCAAAGACCTTGGATAGCCAAATCTATCCTTAGTATAAAAAAAAAACCTCCACAGGTGGTATCATCATTCATGATCTAAAGTTATAGTAGAAAGCCATAGTAACAAAAGCAGCATGGTACTGGCATAAAAACAGACAGACAGACCAATGGAACAAAATTGAAGACCCTGCTCTTAGTTCGAGTAACTGTAGTTACTTGATATTTGACAAAGGTGCCAACAATGTTAACTGGCGTACAGATAGCATCTTCAACAAATGGTGCTGAACAAATTAGATAAATACTTGTAAAATAATGAAAATAGACCCACTCCTCTCACCTTGTACAATAATCAAATACAAATAGATCAAAGACCTCAACATAAGACCTGAAACTCTGAAAACTCTGGAAGAAAAATTAGGAGGAACTATCCACGATATAGGGGTAGGGAAAAAAGTTCCTGAACAAAACTCCAGTAGCCCAGGAAGTGCAACAATCACTTAACCAGTAGGTTCTCATCAAGCTTAAAAGCTTCTGTACAGACAAACATACCATACTCAGATCCAAGAGACCACCATCAGACTGGGAGATAATTTTTCCAGCTATAACACAGAGAGGGGTCTAAAATCTAGAATTACAAACAAGTCAAAAATTAAATAATAAAAAGCAAACAGCCCTCTCACAAAATGGGGCATTCATCTCAACAGAGAATTTACAGAGGAGGAAACACATACGGCCAATTCTCATTTAAGAAAGTGTTCATCATCCCCAATCACCAGGGAAATACAAATCAAAACAACAATGAGACTCCACCTTACTCCAGTCAGAATGGCAATCATTAAAAAAAATCTACCAATAATAGGTGCTTGTGAGGATGCAGGAAAAAAAGGAACCCTCATTCACTGATGGTGGGATTGGAAACTTGTACAATCACTACAGAAAGCAGTGTGGAGGCTCCTGAAGAGGATGGATATAGAGCTACCAACCAACCCAGCATCCCTCTACTGGGAATCTACCCCCAAGATTTCAAGCCTCAGCCAGAGATATTTGTGCAACCATGTTTATTGCAGCTCAATTTATAATAGTTAAGAATTGGAATCAACCCAAATGCCCATCACTAGATACTAGAAGAATGGATATCAAAGTTGTGGTATATTTACACAATGGAATTCTACTCAGCTGAAAGGAAAAATGACATAATAAAATTTAAAGAAAAGTGGATGGACTTGGAACAGATGATACTTAGTGAACTCACAGAAGAACAGAGCATCAAATGCCACATATTCTCCATCATATTTGGTTCCTAACCAGGTTAAACTTAAACTCTAAGCAAACCTGGTAGGTGAATTGAGAGACTGTAAAAAAAGGAATGGAAAGAATTGGGGGGGGGAGTGGAAAGGCAGGAAGACTTATACAATAAACTAAACCAACAATGACTTAATACCATAAAATCCTTTCATACAGTAAGCTCTTGAGGAAGCTGTGCTTGTCACCTGATAAAAGGGTCCATGAATAGAATGAGAAAAAGCCTAACCCCATTAAAAATTGTTCAAACCTGCAACTCCCTGTCCCAGTCATTGGTTCCTTCCCACACTGGGCTGTTGATCAAAGAGACCCCACGAGGTCCCCAAAACAAGAGAGACTTTTGTCCAAGCTCTTGAATACCAGCCCCAGGCCAAAGGTAAGACCCTATTGCTGAAGATACCACAGAGTGTCATCAAACAACACCGACAGACCCTGTTAGATCCAGAATGGTAACCAGCTCCCAGATGGTAGCCTGTGTAGTACTGGAAGGCATTACATGAGCTGCCAGAGGAAATTGGTCAATGATATTTGGAGAAAGGAGAGACACTGATACATAATACAGACTGATGTCATGAGAATACTGAACACACTGCTATATGGAAGAGACCAGCAAGTCAAGAAGTGCTCATCTATGCAATAGCGGTGCTAAACCTAGTTGGGTAATCAACAGCTTTCAGATAGGCTAAGAGATCCACTCACTGACAAGGAACCCTTGATTGGAAATGGGATCCATGGCAAAATCTTATGGGGAACAAGAACCCAGGCTCCAAGGGAAAATCCCCACTACCAGAGACTTACAGAGAGGCTACACCCATTAGAATCTTTCCAAATTAGCAATGTTTGTCTCATTTAACCTATACTGATCTCACTCTCCCATGGAGATTCTGTTTATATTTTTCAGAGGCATAGAGAGCCATGGACAACCCAATTCCACCACCATGACATGGGATGATGGCTGACATCCAGGCAGGAGATGAACCACCCCTAACCTGTCATATAGGGCCCAAACAAAACCCATGAGAAGGTAGTGAGATAAACAAGAGGCCTATCACCACAGCAAGTCAGAAAACCCATGAAAGGTTAATGGAGACAGACACTAACTATACCCAACACAACCCAAAGCAGAAATCTGGAGACAGTTAAGATCTCAACAATAAAGCAAACTTAAAACTCACCCACCATGACTCATGGAACTGATCAGAAGAGGAGATGGAAAGATTGTAAGAGCCATGGTGGCGGAGAATATCCAGAGATATTGCCCCCCCAGCAGCAACACACAAAGGGGGGAGGGGAAGAACTGGATACCTCTTGTGCAATTCATAATCCCCTACCCAATGGACTGATCCAGTAAGTCCAATGAGGAGGACCCCCAGCAGGTTGGGGACAAAGAGGAGGGAAATGGGGGTACCATCACAAGATTTGCTCATACAATGTATCTAATTATTAACAGTAAATATATTTAAAAACAAGCAGAGTGCTCTTAAAGAAATAACCTAATAATGCACTTGAAGTTCTTAGAGAAACAAGAACTGTACAATCTCAAAAGTACTAGTCAGCAAGAAATGACGAAGATCAAAGCAGAAATTAAAAACTGGAGACTAAAAGAGCAATGCATAAAATCAATAAAACAGAAATTTTGTTCCTTAAAGGTAAAAATGATTGACAAACCTCTAGACAAATTAATCAAAAGAAAGTGAGAAGGACAAAATTAATGTAATTATAGGTGAAAAAGAGTAAGTTATTACAGATTCCAATGAAATCCAGAAAATCATCAAGGAATACTTAGAAAACTTACATTTTCCCAAACCGAAAAATCTATAAGAAATGGCTATATTTCTATACAGCTATGAACTACCAAAATTAAATCAAGATTATATAAACAACTTAAAGCCACATCAAGCAACAAAATTAAAGCAGTAATAAAAAGTTTTACAACAAAGAAATTGCTCAGGATCAGACTATTACACAAAATAGAAAGAAAATCTCATTACCAAGCTCATTCTATGAAGCCGATATTTTCCCTTTCCTGGGAAGGATACAACACCAAAAAAGGAAAATTAACTACCAATCTCCCTGATGAACATAGATTAAAAAAAACTCAATAAAATATTTACCAACTGACTTTGTATATATTTAGAAGATCATGCATCATGACAAAGTTGGTTCATTCCCAAGAATGCAAAGTTGGTTCAATATATTCAAATCAATAAATGTAATACAATACACAGATAAGAAAAGAAATCCCATGGTTACCTCAAGAGAAGCAGAAATGGATTCTCTCAAGTTTCAGCATCCCTTTATGATAAGAACCCTGGAGAAACTAGGAATAAAAGTAACACATCTCAATATAAAAAGGGTATGTATGACAAACCTGAATAAGTAACCAAAATTATACTAAAAGGGGGAAAACTGAAACTATTTCCTCTGTGATTGGGATTGAGGCAGGTAGGCAGATACTCTTCAATGTAGAGCTTGAAGTTTTAGATAGAGCAAGATGGACCAGAGAAAGAAATACAAAGGAAAGGAAAGGAAGGATTTTGGTACTCAAAAACCCTAAAGGCTCCATGAGAAAACTCCTAGACCTGATTAAACACTTTCATATAGTAGTAGAAGGCAATGTCAACACACAAAAGTCAGTAGCCTACATGAATTTGTTGGGGGAAAAAAATCAAAGGAAATAAATTCCATTCATAATAGCTTAAAAATAAATTGCCTAGACATAATCCCAGCCAAGTAGGTAAAAAACTTGTACAATGAAATTTATTAGAAAGAAGTTAAAGATGATATAAAAAGATGGAATAACCAACCTCCTTTGTCATGAATTACCAAAACTAACGTTGTGCAAATGACTGCTATCAGAAACTTTCTGCAGATTCAATGCAATTCCCATCAACATTCCAGTTACATTCTTCACATAACCAGAAAAAAATAATTCTAAATTCACAAAGACTCTGAATATTCAAATAAATCATAAATAGAAAGTGTAAGGCTGGCAGGAGAACAATTTTAAATCATAACCCCAAGTCTTATGTTCTGGTTGATATAGCAGTCACTAAAGCTTTGCTTAGAATAAGATTTCAGATTCACAAATCAATGAGGATCTCCAAACTATTTTATAAAAGGCACTGCATACATCTGTATAACTGTAGTGCAATGTTTTATTAGTGGTAGCACATAAATCTAAATTGTAAAGCTGTGAAATCTCGGAGGTTAAAAAGTGCTTTTAGATCCTAAATGTTGAAAATATTTTTAACTTTTGGGAACCTCTGGTCTCAATAGCTGTGATTTACTCTGAACTAGAATTTAGGCCTTGAGCACAATTCATGAGCAAGTCTTTTAAATCACTGATCATTTTGAAATATTCAGACTTATTGCCCATCTTTTCATTTCTGGCTCAGATCATATTTATTCATGAAGCTTTTTTTGTTAATCTAAATGTTATTCTTGATCGCTTGAAAATCAAATAATTTTGGAACAGTTACTTTCTATTTGGTTTTTGGTTTTGATTTCTTTTTTTTTTAAACATTGACTATCATCCTAGAAAACGTCTAGTAAGTGATTTCAAACAATTTCTAGGTTTAGACAAATAACCCATTTCTATATTTCTTTATTGAATCATTCTGAGTGTGAAAGAAGCAGATTTGAGACTCCTAAAATACTCACTCACGATGAACTCAAAGCAATATGAGCAGCGACAATTCAGCTGCCAGCTCTCCCAGTCCCAGACTCGTATGTCTTTCAGATTAACAAGTTACGGTCCACATTTCTCCGGCTCGACATCTGGGCTTTCAGCTGTCACAAGAGCCTCATGTGGCTGGAAATGTCAGCTTAAATCTCAAAGTCAAGGAAAGGAGAAATGGCATGATTCTGTTGGTACCTGAGCCACCTACGTGACACTGACCCCAAACCTCTGTCAACTCTCACAGGATATAATAAACACTAGCACCATGCTATGTCACCAAAAGGCAAAGCCCCATGTTACAGGTAAATCACCAAAAGTTTTCCTTGGAGCATTGACTGTAAGTTCTGTGGCTATATCCGAGTTTAAGGCCAGTTGTTTTCATAGAAATTTAAAATCTAAGAAAGGAGAAATGACGTCTCATGTGTTTGATTATATCTGACACCGTTTCTTCTATACAGGGACTTTGACAAGAAGGTCTGGACTGAACGTGGCGGTGCTCAGTGATGTGGAGTCTCAAAACTGACAATTTCTGCAGCCTTTTCATCCCAAGCCAATAAGGACTTCTCAGGGAAGGGTTCTGCATTTAAGCCTCTAAACAATGAAGAAATCCAGAAAGGAATAACAAAAGAGCCTTCTGCAGCCATGTCTTAACACAAGAGAGGCATGGTCTCCATTCCTTCAGTTAGAAGACACCTATCACACCTGTCACTGACGATCCTATTCAGAGATAAGCCATGAGTTTAGGCTCCCCAGAAGTGGGTTCACTCCACAGCATGGGAAGGCTAAAATCATAAAGTTCCATCCAGCCTGTTATGGAGCGAATCCACCTTTTGGGGGAAACTAAAATCCTACCTTTGTGCAGCTATAAGGATAAATTCCCCAAGTCAAAACCATCAGTCCATAAACAAAACGTATGTGGGATGGATACCATTTCTGATTGTGTCTTTTCCTACATTCGTCACAGCAGTGCAAATTTCCAGAACTATTTTGGCTGGAATTTTGGTCTAAACTGATCAGTCATGGTCCCCAATGACCCTGTAATCAGAGTAACCAATACTGTTGTGTTTCTGCCAACTATGCTACTGTGTAGACAAACCATGGATGATAAGATTGGCTGAGTTGCAATTGGAGTCGTCTCCAATGGGCTAAGTGGCCACATGCAGAAGACCTTGTCAGTTTTATCAAAGAAGGGATGCCTGCTAAATTCCAGTGCCACTGCGTATGAGCATGACCTCCCTGGACTTTCACTAGGAAAGACAGTCAAGGAGGGCAACTGTGGAAACAGAGAGAGAGAGAGAGAGAGAGAGAGAGAGAGAGAGAGAGAGAGAGAGAGAGAGAGAGAGAGCTGGAATCCACAAGTCTTTTCACCTCTCTTGTTTCTTTATTTTAAAATGGGTATCTGAAAAGATGCTTATGTCCTTTAGGAACCAAAATAGATAACATAAATGTACCTATTGAATGCTGTGCAATTTTTAAAAGTGTCAACTATAAGATTAAAAGGTAGCTTCATTTTATTATGGAGTTGTAAAAAGCTTAGTAATGCTCATCAGAAATTTATGCCAAACCAAATGATTTTAACTTTTTTCTTCCCTGGAGGTATAATTTCCTACCTTTCACCGTTTCTTGAGCCATACATTCTTACTTCTCCATCTTAAAGGATGTGGAGAAAGTCACATGTGTGGGAAGCCTTTACTCGGGGTGCAGGGCAGAAGATTGCTCCTAGGGCTCACTAGAAATATTTCCTGTTGTGAAGGGCCAGTGATATCAAAGAAGTCACTGTGTAGAAAACTTTCCCTGCAGCTAACAGCTAAAATTCCCCAGATGATCACGCAGTTTGCTATCATATCACCAGCCTCCGATCCACTTGCCTTGCTGAACTGTTCAATCTTCTTAATTTGTTATCTTGAAGTCCCAACTTCCTGTGCCTCAGAATGTGAACTGATTTGCAGGTAGTATGTTTACAGAGTTAGTGTGGGACTAATCCAATATGATTAGTGTGCTGTTATTGAAAGATGAAATTTGGATGTGGGTAGAAAGGGAGAACAACCAGTGTGGAAAGCAAGGGACTGATTGGGGTCTTGTTCCCAAAAGCCAGGAAGCAGCAAGGTTCTCAGCAAGCCACCAGCGCTTGAGAAGAGTCATGCAACAAAGTCTCCCTCTCCGTCTCCAGAAGGAGCCAGCCTGCCAACATCGTCATCCTGGGCATTCAGCCTCCAGAACCAGTATCTATATCAAATATAAAACTACAAATGAGAGAAAAAATACAATATTTGGCTTTCTGAAACAATGATTGTCTCCGCTTACATCCATGATTCCATTGTTCTTTATGGCTGAAAAAGTTTATATATGCATGTATATACATGTTCATATTTTAAATATACAAGTACATGAATATACATATAAATATATAAAGAGGAAATACATATGTATATTTCTTTATCTATTCCTCTGTTGTTGAGCACCTTGGTTGGTTCCATAATTTCGTTATTATGAAAGTTGCTCCAATAAACATCCATGTGCATACATCTCTGTATATGTTGACTTGGAGTCATTTAGATAATTAATTGGGAGTGGTAGAGCTCAGTTATATGGAAGATATCTTTTTAGGTTCTTATGCTTTCAAACAATCTGTAGTGTGCTGTGTGTGATGTATCCATGTCTGTGTGCAGATGTACATGCCTTATGCACGTGCTAGTGGCAAACTTTGGGTGTCTGAAGCTTTTTCCATGGGTGCTGGGGGTTGAACTCGGGGCTCCTTCTCACCAAGCCATCGCCCAGCCCATATTTTTAGTTTCTTAAAGGCCAGGTTTCAGCTCTCCCTGGTGCTAACTAAGGAGCCCTGAGTGCCATCCTTCTGCTATCTCCTCTGCTGACCTCTCCTCTGCAGGAAGGGATATGTTTAGTGTTTCTTTCCCGTATACATAATAAAAGTGTCTGTGGGGACCGAAGGGATGCCAATCCAGGACTAAGGAAAAACATGGCAACTCTTTTTAACCATTTGCAACTGGTACAGGTTTGGTTGCCTGGCTGACATAAGTGTCTTCAGGAAGGAAGACCCAGAGGAATGACACAGCCATAAAGACATCTCTCCTCAAATCCAATTTGAACTTTCAAAGCAGAAGTGCTCCAATAGTGTGGTAGTTTGAATGGGTGTCCCCCAATAGATTCAAGAGTTTATTTAATAAAGTTTTTCTCCAGCTGCCTAGCTGGAGGAGGTATCCTCTTTGCCAGACCCTAGGTCTCAGCCCTAAGGTGTGTTTCTGGGGTGGGTCTGGAATTTCAGCTATATGTATGCAAAGAGCAGTCTGAGCTCAAGGCTGGAGTTCCTGTGGTGTGCGTATGAATGTTCTCTCTTGCTTTTGGAGTTGCTGGTGATGGGTCTCTCTCTCTCTCTCTCTCTCTCTCTCTCTCTGTCTCTCTGTCTCTCCCCCCCCCTCTCTCTCTCTCTCTCTGCTTGGATCTGTAGAAGAAGACCAGCCTCTTTTGCCATTACGGAACTTCCCCTGGATCTATACCTTCAATAAATCCTTTCCTCCCATAACTGTGCCTGGTTTGGAGGTTCACGCCAACAGTGCAGGGCTGGCTATGCCAAATAGGAGGCTGCGTGGAAAAAAAGGTAGGAGGTTAAAGTGCTTAAGAACTTGGCCTTTGGGATCAAAACGGGATTTATGTCCCAGCTCTTTCTCATTGTCTATAGGAAATATCTATAATTTCTCCAAACTTACTTGAGTTAATTTTAAACTGCATGGTGTGTATGAGAAAGGTTCTTAACTCCACTTCCATAGGACTAACAGAACACTTTGAATGAAAGAAAATTGCATGGCACCCAAGAGTTCTCAGACTGTCAGCTTGTACAGTGATAAGGTTACAGTGTGTTCCTTGGCCTCCTCCCAGCTCTAAACCCAGGTGGAAAGTCACTCTCTGTACCATACACTGCATCTATGAGACCAACCCCTTCCTCACTCAAACCATACTCACTGTTGTAGATTACATTTTGGGAGGAATTAGCAGATGGATTCAAACCTTTCTAATCTCTGTTCTGTGGAATTTTCTCAGCAGTACACAGTTGGAAGCTGACATAGTCAGATTTCCATTGCTGAAACAAATACCTCAGCTAAACCAGGAGAAAGGAAAGGTGTTTCTGGCTCATGTTTCAGTAGGTTTAGTTCCTGGTTGCTTTGCCCCATTGCCCAGGGTTTGTGGTCAGAGGAAATAGGGTACTTCATAGTATTCAGACAGCAAAGAGAACAGAGAGGAGAAAGGAGGTTCCAGTACCTTCTTCGAGGGCACAGCCCCAGTATCTTACTTCCTCCCACTAAACACTACCTTCTAAAGGTCCCATCACCTCACAATAGCACTCCAGGCTGGTCTTTAACACATGAACTTCTGGGGAAACTTATCCTAACTATAAAACAGGGCCCTGTTAGCAGGACCTGGAATCTGCAAGCTGAACATACACCCTAGCCTTTGTAGTAATCTGCTCTCTACTCACTGTGTCAAAACTTTCAGGAATACTTATTCCCTCTAATATCCTGAACTCTCCCCACAATCCAGAAGGAGCTCTTCTAAGAGTGTTACCAGAGTTTTTAGTGTAAAAGCCTGAACTCTGGTAGCTCCAACAACTAGGTTCAGCTACTCATTCTACTATGATGTTGAAACAGACAAGTTATGGTGAAAAGAAGAGGGGAAAAACAGAGACTTATTCAATGTGACCATATTGGAAGGGGAGCAAATAAAGGGGCCTAATAACCCACAAGTCGTAGAGGTACCATGAGGTTTAAATAGAGAGCAAGAAGTATGCATAACTGAGCAGTCTACTGTTGACCCATCATGGTCTCTGCTCCAGCCCTGTAAGGGTGGTGGTCTTTTCTAGAAGGTCATTTCATAAATTAAGTTGTTGATTTGTTAATCATTGTAAGTTCATCCTTGCCCTTATGGATAGTTGTCCCCATTTTAGGAAAGGGGGTGTCCTGTCATTCAGGGATTTTACTCCTCCTGGAATTCAAGGTTACTCATGAGAAAAAAATTAAGGGCAAAAACATGCTTCTGTGCCTTCACAGTATAGACAAAAAACTAATGCAGAGAAGGCAAACTTTCATCCTGCTTTAGGCCCAAGTGAAGAGGCGCTGCCTGTTTCAAGAGGGTGGACTGAGTAGGATCAGAGGACTAGGTTGTTGGCTTACAGCTCTGAAGCAAGAGGCTGGAAGAGTTGATCAGCAGAGCTTGGATCTCAGAACTGGGGAGGCTGGGTAGCACTTCTCCCTTGAGTAAGTGGTTAAAGCTCCAGGATCATTCTTTTAAAGAAAGATTCTTTTTGTTTTAGAGAGAGAGAGAGAAAGAGAGAGAGAGAGAGAGAGAGAGAGAGAGAGAGAGAGAGAGAGAGATTTGGCACACCAGGGCCTCCTGCCACTGCAGACCAACTCCAGAGGCATGTGCCACTTTGTACATCTGACATCTGGCTTTATGCTAGTACTGGGGAATTAGACACTGGGCTGTCAGGCTTTCCAAGCAAGAACCTTTAACCCCTAAACCATTTCTCCAGCCCAGGATGGTCATCCTTAGGTAATCCTCCTGCCCTGTATAGATTTCTATGATCTCCATTACACAAGGCTTTGTTGAGTTTCCAACAGTTTCAGTATCATCAGTGGGCTGGAGATGACCTCTTTGGGTATTATCATGGGTATGCCTGTGTCTCCACAGCACAGAAGGAGTAGCTGATCAGCAAACACTGTGGATAGGTGCTAGGGAGACAACCGGAAAAAAAAAAAAAACCTCCAACAACAAAAATAATTACAACCCAATCAAAATGGTATGACTTGATTTTTAATTTGAAGTGATCAAAAATATCTGTAATGATGTATTTTTTAAGTACAAAAGATATATCAGGCCCTGTGATAACACTGGGGATATGAAGGTGAGTAATACAGGCATGTCACTAACCATAGAGAAACTATCAGAGACAAGCTGGAAAGGAACAATGTTGGGGAAGGAGAAAGTGACAGGTATTTATTTTGATTTTCTAAGTAGACACTGCTTATTGATAAGCAAAGAGCAAGAATCCAATAAATGTTAGGAAGTTGTTACTCACCTTTAGTGGTTGCTATGTGTGATGGTTAAGTTTTGTTGTCAACTTGACCTTTTTAGTAATCTTGGGTGGGTCTATGAGGATGTTTACAGGAAGGCAGCCTTTCAGTAGGAGTAGGATGTAAAGACACTCAGGGAAGCTAGAAATGAACATCCCTATCTGGGAGGGCAGTGCAAGAAAGAAATTCCAGAAACTCTGGAAGCTATCAAGTCTGGGACAGGGTTGCAATACCGTACCCTAAGGCAATATAAAGGGGAAAGAGATTTCTCTTCCTTGGTCCCCTGCCTATTTGCTGCTGTGTGAGTGGTGTTGGTAATGAGTTTCTCTCCCTGCTTGGACCTGTAAAAGGGGGCAAGCGTCTTTCATCTTTATGGAATGTCCCTTGAATCTGTAGCTTCAGTAAATCCTTTCCTCCCATAAACTGCCTGGTTTGGAGATTCATCCCAGCGGCGTGTAGCTGACTGTGACACTATGCATCAGGCCCTAGTCTAAATATGTCAATATATTAGCTCATTAACTGATTTATGTAGTGTATTTAGTGAATTGTACACATCATTAAATATACTTAATTCATTCACTTAGGAAATAAAAGTAAATAACGTACACCTACCCCCTCCCACCTTGAGTATTTATCCTAAATACATTTGAATCTATACAGGAAAGGAAAAGAGTCAACAATATTGCAAGTGAGCTTTGGCCTAGGCATCAAGAGATCTAAATAAACACGGAAGGAAAATGGGGTTGTTGTTTTTTTTTTTTTTTTTAGAAGCTGCCAGATGTACAAAGTGGCACATGCATCTGGAGTTTGTCTACAGTGGCAGCAGGCCCTGGTGTGCCCAAACTCTCTCTCTCTCTTTCCTCTTTCTCTCTCTCTCTCTCTCTCTCTTTTTCTCTCTCTCCTCTCTCTCATAAACAAATCAGATTTAAAAAAATAAGCTGAGCTGAAGTCCTGACATACTGTCAGAACAAGTAATACTATAAAAGTATCACTTACATTATGAATCTGCAAATTGGATTTGTGTGCCAACTCTGTGGACTGTTGTGTGTTGTATGGTTTCTAAAGGAGTCCTGGGAGGTGCCCTGAGAGGAAGCAGAACACAGTGAGAAGCTAGAATCAGAATCAGAATCAGAATCCCTGGGCTGGAGATATGGCTCAGCAGTTAAGGCACTTGTCTCCAGTGCCTGAGGCCCCCAGTTCAATTCCCCAGTACCCACATAGGCCAGGTCCACAAGGTGGTGGCCTTAGTGTTCTCTCTCTCTCTCTCTCCTCTCTCATCTATCTCCTGTATCTCTCTGCTTGAAAATGAATAAATAAAATATTTTTAAAAAATCAGAATCCCTCGTCCTAATCTGCCTCCATGAGCCAGTTGAACTAGGTAAACAGGGAGATTAATTGTATGAGGTTGGGTGAAGACACTTTAGTACAAAAGTCCTGCAGTAGTAGAATGGGAGGAGAGGCCAAGCCCTTCCCAGGCAATGAATCACCACATGCTTTTCAGAGTCTCTGGTTCATTTGCTGAGCCACTTCCAGTGAAGCAGATACACAGGGTGAACACCCAGAGCCCTTCTCTTCTCTGAGCCCAGAACTGCCCAGTGTGGGTGTGGGAAGTGTGGATGACTCTGCCTGCCTTGGGGAGAAGCAAGCCCCACCTGGGTGTGGATTCCTCCGGTCACCTACAGCTAAGACCAGCCAGGGCAAGCACCTTGCCCTCTTCCTTCGCAGAGCCAGTTTGGCTGGCTGCATGGCCAGGGTAGGCATGGGGAATCCTCTGAAAGAAATATCTAGCAGTTTGCACAAAAATATGGCTATTTCAGGGAGAAGTTATCCAAACGTTCTAGCTTTGGCAGAGTATGCTTCCTGAGTGTGTATACAAAGGGCGTTGGCACTGGAGGCTTAAGGCTTGTCTGGATAGCATTTTGTAGTTCACAATAAATCCTTAACTTCTTGTCCTTGGCTCACTGAAAAATGAGACATGTTTCATCTGTGTTAATTATTTCCATTAAAAAAAACAATCAATAAACTCTCAAATGCAGCACATGAGTTAATTATGTTTGACCCTTCACTTCAAGTGCATATTCCAAGGAAACTATGGTACATTTGTGTTTGTGTTTAAAATCAATTCATTAAGACCTTGGTTATAAGAGAGTTGATTGATGTCAAGAACTCTCTCTTTAGATGCTAAACTGACTGCTTTTCAAAATAGACTTGATAACAAAAGAATTTTAAGGCCTGGGTTGTAAACTCTAAACCTGCTCTGTTTTTACTGTGAACCAAAACACTTTGAAGTATAGATCTACACAGCAGACCTTGGTTCTGATCAACGAGACTAAATTTATGACTCCTCAGGTTAAATGGGGCCCCTTGCACATGGTGTATTAGAAACTTCTCTCCTCTCTCTTTCTCTTTCTCTCTCTCTCTTTCTCTCTCTCTCCTCACCCTTTCTTAACAGTCCTGGTCAAGTAAAAAGAAGAATCTTGGGACCATGCACATGGGAGCAAGGTGACAAATTACCTGAGGCTCACTTTCAAGCTGAGCATGCTAAAATTAAATCCAAAACAACTACAGAAGTTTCAGAAACACACCTCATCATGACACATGGCCCTTTGTCACTTGTACTAATGCATCTTATTATAAATTTTATCTAATCAACTGTCACTTAGAGAATGAAGTATTCAACAAAAAAAATGTGTGGTGACAATTTAATCTTCAGATTGGGACATTTTACTAATTTTCTACTTATTAAAAGACATTTTTATATACAATCTGTGATATTACACTCTTCAGTGATGATGAGAGCTCCCAATAGAACTCCAGACTCAGAGACTAAGGTAAGAAAGCTGAACTGCAATTATGATACATAAATAATTCCACAAAAGTCAAACCACTGTTAAACAGCGCATGGTCTTTGATCTTGTCACAGATCTACTGAAATTGTCACATGTTTTCAAGCAGAAAGGGGATCCTTGTTTTCCCCTCTACTATCCATTACGAAAAGCTGGAGATGCAGACATAAAGGTTCCAGATGTTTCTGTTGAGAGGTTGGAACCCTATGTGGACATTTCTTATGGGCTTCGGTGACCT
>PVHP010006676.1:0-59617 GCA_004024765.1 Zapus hudsonius
AAAAAAAAAAAAAAAAGAATTACTGAACTTTGGAGTTAGAGATTGATGCTGCCCTGATTGTTTTAAATCTTGTATTGGTTCAATCTGTTTTTGCCATGCCTTATGTTTTGCAGTATCAATGTTCTGTGCCATTACGGGTTTATTTTTTGGTATTATGGGGACTTTAGGAGTTGAGCTGAACACATTGTATTTACATCATATATGATTATTAGTTTGTGGGGGCTAGGGGCGAACTGTCATGGTTTGATCCAGGCGTCCCCCACAAAAAAAATATGTTCTGAATGATTGATCCTCAGCTGATGGCAATTTGGGTTTTACAACCTCGCTGGGGCTGTTGTTGAGGGCGGGCTTATAGGGTTTATAAGCCAGCTTCCCCTTGCCAGTGTTTGGCACACCTTCCTGACATTGTTTGCAGTGCTGTGGTGGAGGTGATGTCCACCTCTCTGCTCATGCCATCATTTTCCCTGCCATGATGGAATCTCCCCTCAAGTCCGTAAGCCAAATAAACCCATTCCTCCACAGGCCGCTTTTGCTTGGGTTCTTTCTGAGCTGCAACAGAGAAAGCTGACTACAACACTTGGCTTCATGAAGGATGGACTTCTAGCAGTCCTTGCACTTTGGGGAAACAAAACCCAGAACTGAGCAGGATGGTCTTGAGTTCATGTCCTCAGCCTTGAGCTTGCAGGTGCTGTATGGCAATGCTACCTGTCTTTAAGGCTGATTCCTAGTCTACATCTAAACATGAAAATTTTCCATTTGCGCCACATTTGCCTGGGAGATATGTAGTGTTCACGGAGACCTAGTTTGTGCTGTGGAAGAAACATGTAATCATCTAGAGATTTCATAGTTCTAATCAACAAATGGGCAATTCCAGGAAAAAATAATAAAAATTAACCATTGAGAATTGTTATATTTTCATTGAATAAATATGAATGAGATATTGTTGCCCAATATCCTACTTAATCCATTTCCTTATTGGTCTTGCAGTTCAAGGTTAAAATTAGAACCCTGTGCTTGGAATACCTTATACTGGAGCAGGGAATACAACAGTACGATGCTGTCTCAAAATGACAAAAATCATACCCAACAAATTGTCCAGATTATTTTTTGGTGCTCAACAGAGATTGAAACTAGGATTTTAGATGATAAACTTGAACCAGTGAGCTATATCCCCCAGACCTTTGGTTAATGAGACTTGGGCTTTGTATTTTTTTGTTTGTTTTGAGATGGGGGGGTCTTATATAGTCCAGGTTGGCCTCAAACTCTTGATGTATATTCTTGTAGTCTTATTGGCCTATTTTAAGTACTCAAGCTTGGTTATTTTCTGAACTGACAGAGGCAAGATAAAGAAGGTGTCAAAGAAACCCTCAAGCAGAAACTGGAAAATGTAATAAATAGGCTGGTCCCAGCTGCCCAGAGGATTTTAAGACAGTGATTAGTTTCAAAACATGAATTTAGGCATGGCATGTTCAGCCATAGCATCCCCTAAAATTCATGCTGAAATTTAATGCCCAGGGTAGAACACATATATAGTCCCAGAACTGGGGGAAGGCAGAAGCAGGACTAGCACAAGTTCAAGGCCAGCCTGGTCTACATAGATCCCAGAACTACATACTGAGACCCTGTCTCAAAAGCCAAATGAAGGGGCTGGAGGAATGACTCAATAATTAAAAGAATTTGCTTGCAAGGCCTGATAGGCTGGGTTGAATTCCCAAGCACCCATATAAGATGTAAAGAAAGTCAATGCACAAAGTGATACATGCATCTGGAGTTTGTTTGCATGGGTCCTGTTGCACCCATTTGTGTTCTCTCTCTCTCTCTCTCTCTCTCTCTCTCTCTCTCTCTCTCTCTCTCTCTTTCTCTCATGAATAAATAAATAAAAGCCAAAAGAGAGAAGAAGATAAAGAAATTTAATCTCTAATATGATAGTATAGCCAGGCATTGTGGTGTACTCCTTTAATGGGGAGGCAGAGGTAGGAAGTTCAAGGTGAGTTCAAGACCACCCTGAGACTACATAGTGAATTCCAGGTCAACCTGGGCTAGAGTGAGACCTTAACTCGAAAAACCAACCAACCAAACAAACAACAATAAAAAAAACTGATAGTATTAAAAAGTAAGAGCAGAGCCTGGAAAAGAGCACCTGCCTTTAATCCCAGCACTGGGAGGCACAGGAAGGAAGGTGAGTTCAAGCCAGCCTGGAACTACAGAATAAATTTCAGGTCAGCCTAGGCTAGAGTGAGACCCTACCACTTAACAAAAGAGAAATTGAAATAAAGGTAGGGCTTTGGGAAATAATTAGATTTTTGTCATTGTTAGGGATTGAGACAGTGTTTCATGTAGCCTAGGCTGGCCTCAAATTTACTATGTAATCAAGGATAACCTTAAACTCCTGATCCTCTAGCTTCAATCTCCCAAGTGGGTAACTGGTTTGTGAGAGGACAGAACCATCACCATAACAGGCTCAAGGTAACCATCTCAAGACCCTAGGCCTGAGTCTCAGTTAAGGACAGCCAATCAGAGCAAGCCCATACTCCAGCCGGAAACCAGATGTCCTAGTCTTGTGTGGGCTTGCCTGGACATGCCCAGACCTGCCTGGACTTGCCTGAAGATTAACAACACCCTTAAGAACACCCCTTAAGTGACAACCAATCCCCTAGAGCCAACTGTACTCTAAAATAACAACAACCAGTCATTTCCAGGAGACAGCACTACCTCCCTAAGTTGCCCCATTCCTATGGTTAAGGTGCTTAAAAGGAGCCTGAGCCATCCTATGGGGTCACCGTTTTGTTAGAGAGTTGACCCCCACATGATGGTTTGCTGTCTTGAGAAATAAATGCTCTTGCTTTTGCATACGTGAGTGGTGGTCTTCATTGGGATGATTCGTGGACCCTAACAATTGGAGGCTTGTCCGGGATCACCCCCTGAGACTCCCACCACATTGAGCATTACAGGACCTCCAGCCAGCTGGTAAGAGAATGCTCCCCTTTCTGTTTGTCTCTGTATCATCTGTTTTCTCTGAGCTTGAGCAAAACCTGGAGACCTGGGTGGTCCAGGCAGACACGTTATTGGCACCTGTGCAATGAGGGTCAGGAGACGTCCTCTACCCTCCTGTAAGGGACTGGGTCCCACCGGATTTTGGATCGGAACCAGGCAGGTCGATTCTGCAAGACGGAGCCCACTCCCAGGGGGACAGGCTGTCGTTCTATTTTTGGTTTCTTTTTGGTGCACCACACTGGTACATTACTGTTTTTGTTGTCTATTTGTGTTTTCTGTGTCCCCTGTCGAGCCTACTCCTTCTTAACATGGGGCAAACAGCCTCAACCCCTCTAACTATCATAACTGATCATTTTCAAGATTTCCAGGAAAAAAAAAAAGATTTCCAGGGCTGGAGAGATGGCTCAGCGGTTAAGGCACTTGCCTCCAGTGCCTAAGGCCCTGGGTTCAATTCCCCAGGACCCACATAAGCCAGACCCACAAGGTGGTGGCCCTGGTGTGCTTGCGCTCTCTCTCTCTCTCTCTCTCTCTCTTTCTCTCTCTCTTTCTCTCTCTCTTTCTCCTTGAAAATGAATAAATAAAATATTTTTTTAAAAAAAGATTTCCAGAAACAGGCTGCTGACTTGGGACTTGTGATCCAAAAAGGCAAACTTGTTACCTTTTGCAGGAATGCTTCACCCATTTTTGATGTTGGATGGCCTGCAGAGGGGACTTTTGATCTCCCCACTGTCTACCGGACCAAAAATGTATTCTATGGGACTCCAGGACACCCTGACCAGGTCCCATACATTACCACATGGCAGGTCCTCCTGGAGTCCCAGCCCAAATGGTTAAAACCTTTTCTCCCACCTCACAGAGCCATCATGGTGGTAACAAAGGAAAAAATGCCACCAGAGGAAGAAGAAAGAAAACCTTCGACATCTCTACCCCATTTTTCCCCCATCAGGAAACTTTGAGGAAGAACTTCTGCCAACCCCTCCCATAACACACAGGGGGGATTCGGGGGATAGGGAGGGAGGAGACAGAGCGAGAGGGACCATTAGTTAGCCCTCCTACACTCGGACTCACTCCCATAGGGAGGAGCTGCCTCCGGCAAACTCCATTATGTTTCCCCTGAGGGCTGTGGGGCCTCCTGATGCCCAAGGGAGGCAACTGTTGGTTCACTGGCCTTTCTTCACTAGCGATTTGTACAACTGGGAATTAAAGAACCACCCATTCTCTGAAAAACCTGATAAACTCATTTATTTGTTAGATTTTATCCTCTTCACACACCAGCTCACCTGGGATGACTGTTTTCAATTACTTCAGGTCCTCTTCACCACTGATGAGAGAGAAAGAATCATCTCTGAGGCCCAGAAGTTAGTCCCAGGCTGAGGTGGGAGACCCACCACCATTGATCCTCTCATCAACCTTGGTTTTCCCCTGACCTGGCCTGACTGGGATTTCAATATGGAGGAAGGTAAGAAGAGATTAAAAGTTTACTGCCGGACTCTAATGGGAGGTCGCCCTGATGCCATGAGGTGGCCCACAAATTTATCCAAGGTAGTCAGACTCGACAAGGACCAGGTGAGACCCCAGGAGCCTTCCTGGAGAGACGCATGGAGACCTACAGAACCTACACTCCTTTGGACCCAGAAGCACCAGAAAACCGATCCACCGTGAGTATAGCCTTTGTTAATCATTCGTCTCCTGACATTCGCCACAAACTACAGAGACTAGAAGGTTTCCAAGGTAAGAGAATGGCCGAATTACTGACAGTTGCTGAAAAAGTAGACAACAAGAGAGAAACCCCTGAGGATAAACTCAAGGCTTGGCTAAAATCCTGCTAGCTGTATCAATCATCCTGGGTTCCAAACAACAAAATTTAAAGAAAATAGCCTCTGGCAGCTCTTCAGGCAGGGAGAGGGATAAAGAACAAGGGGAAAAGGAAATAGGCCTGATGTACAAAAGGATCAGTATGCCAGTTGAAAAAAAATGGGACATTGGATAAATGAATGCCCTGAACAAGTCTCGGAAGGCAAAAATACTCTAAGTAGAAGAAGTGAGTGAGTGGAGGGGATAGGGTTCGGATCCCCTCCACTAACCTTGGGTAACTTTATGAGTGGAGGGCTGGAGAAATGGCTCAGAGGTTAAGGCACTTGCTTCCAGTGCCTAAGGCCCTCGGTTCAATACCCCAGTACCCACGTAAGCCAGACCCACAAGGTGGTGGCCCTGGTGCTCTCTCTATCTATCTCTATCTCTCTTTCTTTCTCTCTCTCTGTATCTCTCTGCTTGAAAAATGAATAAATAAAATATTTAAAAAATAACTTTATGAGTGGAGGGGAAGCCCATAGACTTCTTAGTAGATACAGGAGTACAACATTCTGTTCTCAAACAGCCCTTAGGAGCTCTTTCTCAAAAACAATCGTGGGTTCAAGGGGTACAAGGGTAGTGGAATGAGTCATACCATTGGACCACTCAAAGGTCATTTCACATAGGGAGATAGCAGGTGTCTCACTCTTTCATGGTCATCCCTGACTGTCCATACCCCTTGCTGGGCAGAGACCTACTGACTAAAGTAGGAGCCCACATCTCTCATCAGTGGTGAAGATTCTTCCCAGGAGGGATATCACTAACTGGTAAAAAGGGTGAAGCCATTCATGTGCTCACCATGTCTCGTGTCCTAGAAGGACTTCTAACTCTCTAGGGACCAGTAAAGTCTCCCCATCCCCACACCACAGCCTAATGGTGAGGGGCTGGATTTCTCTTCCACCTGAACCTTTCCTTCTCATGATCTTTCCTTTTCCTGCTTGTTTAGCTGAACAGCATATATTTTGTTAAAACCTCTCCCACGTGTTCTCCCCACACTGTTGGCTGGATGTGGTGGTTGGGCTGCTTACCCTATCTCTTTTCCAAATCCTCTGAACTGACTCCATTCTAGAATAAACGTGTGTGATAAGAAAATGCTCTCTGTCAAAATTGTTCATTTCTTTGGCATTCTGAGACACAAACTCTGGGGAAGTGTTCACCTGCTGTGCCCATTCCCCGCTACAATGGTGTCACACCTTGAATCCCAGCACTGGAAAGCAGAGGTAGGAGGATCATAGTGAGTTGAGGCCACCCTGAGACCACATAGTGAATTCCAGGTCAGTCTGGGCTAGAGCGAGATCCTACCTTGGAAAAACAAACAACAAAAAGAAGCACTCAGGAGGTGTTGGCAGGAGGATCAAAAGTTCAAGGGAGCTGTGAGATGGCTCAGTGGTTAAGGTGCTATACTGCAAAGCCTAAGGATCTGGTTTGATTCCCCAATACCCATGTAAAGCCAGAGGCACAAAGTGGCATATGCATCTGGAGTTCATCTGCAGTGGCAAGAGGCCCTGGCATCCATTCTCTCTTTCTCCTTTCAAATAAATAAGTTACAGTCATCTTCAGTTGGATATGCAGCAAGTTCAAGGCCAGTATGGGATACAAGAGATACTTTCATAGATAGATAGATAGATAGAGAGAGAGAGAGAGAGAGAGAGAGAGAGAGAGAGAGAGAGAGATAGATAGATAGATAGATAGCATGAAGGAAAGATAGATAAAAAACTAGACTAGGGTGTGATGGAATGCTTGCCATTTTCTCTAAGATAAGCACCGAGATGCTAGTAAAGTCCTATGCTCTGATCTTTCCATTTCTAGCATCTAGTAATTATGGGCACTGAGATTGGAGTCTATAAGAATAGCTATTCTTGTGTTTAAGTGGTTATTTGTTTGATTGTCTGAGGGTGGGGATGAGAGAGGGAGGGAGAGATTGAATGAATGGGTGCATTTGGGCTTCTGAAACAAACTCCAGACACACTTTGTGCATCTGGCTTTACATGGGTACTGTGGATCAAACCAAGGCCAGCGGGCTTTGCAAGTAACATTTTAACCACATATATATTTTCCCAGCCCTTCCACTGGTTTTTAAAGAAAGTTTTTTCTATGTCACCCATGCCTCCATCTCCTGGATCCTCCTATGAGCCCCTGTGAAGCTGAAGCTATAGTACCATAGGTGCTCACCAGAGTCACTCCAGGTTATTTTTGGTTTTGTGTTTTTGTAGTATGTAGTTCTGGCTACCTCAGCCTCCCCAGTACAAGGATGACAGGCTGTGCTACCAGGCCCAGATTTTTTCTTTAATCTCTTTTGGTGTGTGTGTGTGTGTGTGTGTGTGTGTGTGTGTGTGTGTGTGTGTGTGTGTTGTGTATTTGTATGTGTGTGAGTGCAAGTGCTTATGCATGTGTGTGAGGCAGAGGTCATCTTTTTGGGTGTTCTCAGTGATGCTCTCCACCTTATTGTGTGTGCACACACAACTTGTGTGAAGGTCATAGGACAACTTTCCACCTCACTTGAGCAGCTTTCTCTCTTCCAGAACTCACTGTCTATTGTACTTTCCTGTGCTCACTGAGCACATCCAGGAAATTCCTGTCTCTGCCTCCAGAAGCCCACCCAGGTTCCAGCTTTTATTTCCTTTTTTCTTTTCTTATATTTATTTGAGAGAGAGTAGGAGAGAGAAAGAGGCAGAGAGAGACAGATAGACAGAGTGAGATGGGTGTGCCAGGGCCTCTTGCCACTGCAAATGAACTTCAGATGCATGTGCCATTTTGTGCTTTATGTGAATACTGGGGAAATGAACCCAAGTCCTTTGGCTTTTTAAGCAAGCACCTTAACCGCTTAGCCTCCTCTCCAGCCCCAGCTTTTTACTGAGGTTTGGGAATCCTGAACTCAGGCACTCCACCTTGGGAGGCAAGTGTTTTATCCACTGAACTATATCCCTAGCCCTCTACCTTATGTTTTGTTTGTTTTTTGAAAACCGAAGACAAGGATAAAACTTTAATGAAGCTGGAGAAAGACAAAGCATTACTTAATTGGGAAGCAACAATAATTAGAATGACTTGGTTTTTTTTAAAATAAGAAACTATAGAAAAGCTGGGTGTGGTGGCTCATACCTTTAATCCCAGATGCATGTACCTAATAATAAAGCCCCAAAGTGCATGAAGCAAAAATTAAGTCTGAGCCAGGCATGATGTCATACACCTTTAATCCCAGCACTTGGAAGGCAGAGAGGTAGGAGGATCGCCATGAGTTTGAGGCCACCCTGAGACTACATTGTGAATTCCAGGTCAGCCTGGGCTAGAGCAAGACCCTACCTCGAAAAACCTTAAAAAAAAAAAAAGCAAAACAACAAAAACACAGCCAATCAAAACTTTTAGGAGGCGCCAGGTATCGCTCCACACAGGGTCTTTTACTGAACTTGGAGCTCACGGATCTGACTAGACTAGCTGTCTAATGATGCCTAGGGATCCACCTGTCTCCCAGGGTTGGGAATGTAGGCACACACCACCATGTTCATTTTCCATGGGAGCTGGGGATCTGAACACCCGTACCCCTGCCAGCACCTCAGTAATCTTTAAATCAGGATTTGTCAACATCACTTCTCATGAGGTTTGGAGCCAGACAATTCTTAGTAGCAGACAGTGGCCTTACTGTTCATTACTATTGGCCTTTGGCTTCTGCACCACAGATTAGATACCAGTAATACCCTTCACCTCACCCCACTCTCCCACCCCAGCTCCTATTACAAGCAGTGTCTCCAGACATCACTGCCAGATGTCCCCTGGAGGCAAGAGTGTCCCTACTTGAAAGCCACTGATCTAATTTAAACTCTCCTCTGGCTATAAAGGGAAAAAAAACACTAAAGTTGGAAAAAAGAATGAACTTGAATGCTAGTTTCATCATATTTGGTCATCATCAGTAAACACATGTTGAATTCAAAATAGGAAAAACCCCAAGTTTCATCTCTCCCTATTTCCTCACCTAATGAGATATTCCAACCACAGAACAAGTATTTATAATTCTCTTTGGTTTGTTTTTTGAAACCAAGTCTCATTTTATAGCCCAGACTGGCTTCAAACTCACTTTGTAGCCCTGCTAAGCATCAACTCAAGATCCTCTTGCCTCCATCCTCCAAGTGCTGGAATAGGTGATGACCACAATGACTGTGTAGCATGTCTATGATTCTAGGTTCCCCTCACTCCTTAGCACTGAAACATGTTTCTCTACTGTCCACCTGGCAAGGTAAGAGCAGCTCCCAAAAGGTCCAAGTGGCTAGCCCCAGGTGTGATTGTGATCAAAGCCACTAGAGCATTGGTTGGCACAATTAGGGGCCATTCCAACTTTACATATTCCTGGCAGAGGGAAAACAAAGCATCCAGGAAGATTTTCAGAAGGAGAGCTGGATGCCAAGTTTGCACCTGACATATGAAATCAGGTTTGGAGAACACAAACAAGGTTTGATTTCTTGAAGACAGATTCCCAATAAATGACAGGAGTTGAGTTGGGGAGATGGTGCAGGCAGGCGGACTCTTTCTAAAAACAGGCAAACCCTTCAGACAGTGGAGGGTTTGGGTGAGAAGATGGCACCCTAGCCTTTTCATCCAGTGAAGACAAGAGAACCCCCAGGACAAGCAACACCCCCATCCCCTTCAGTCTTCATAGGGGCACGTTCCTTACAGGCAGGCTTGCGTGGGTTATCAGTCTGACATCCATGCCACTCTGAAGAGCTCTGAGTGTTCAGCAAATTGTCAGAAAGACGCTAACAGGAGACGATCATAGCTGGAATACCAAATTTCTTACTCCATGTTTAATTTCGTTGCCCCAAGCAACACAATGCCACCCCTCTAGCTTTTGTCTTCAAATTCTCTGTTCTATTTCTATTTTCTAAATTAGTTCTTTCCGTGACAGTCATCCAAATCTATTCATCACTTTCATATCTAACTCAATCTTTTGCTTTTTCTTTGTGTCCAGACCATGGGAAGGGAGAACATTATGTGGACAGAGTGGGAATATTCAGTTATCAAAGTTTCATGTCACAGAAGAAAACAAGTGTCTTTCACCATAGACTTTTCTCCTATTAGTAGGCCCTTTATGGTCTCCGAACCTCGACTTTTTCTTTTGAAACTTCCCTCCCATCCATTTTCTTTTTCTGGCACTCACATCCATAAAATCTTTTAAATCCTTACTGATGATTATCTAGTTTTCAGATTTTTTTCTTTTTGTATTTTTCCATTCCCTTTCTTTTTTATTTTGTATTTTTAAAAAATATTTTAATTATTTATTTGAGTGAGAAAGAGAGGCAGAGAGAGAAAATGGGCGCACCAGGGCCTCCAGCCAACTGCAAATGAACTCCAGACACATGCACCCTTTTGTGCATCTGGCTTTATGTGGGCACTGGGGAATCAAACTCTGGTCCTTCTGCATTGCAGGCAACCGCCGCCTTAACTGCTAAACCATCTCTCCAGCCCTCCATTCCCTTTCTTTAAAAATTTTTTTTTTAAGTTGGGCATGGTGGTGCACGCCTTTAAACCCAGCACTCGGGAGGCAAAGGTAGGAGGATTGCCATGAGTTCAAGGCCACCCTGAGACTACGTAGTGAATTCCAGATCAGCCTGGACTAGAGCAAGACCCTACCTCGAAAAAAAAATTGTGTGTGTGCACATGCCACTGCAAATGCCGAGCATGTGTGTCACTTTGTTGTTGTTGTTTTTGATTTTTCAAGGTAGGGTCTAGTCCTAGCCCAGGCTGAACTGAAATTCCCTATGGAGTCTCAGACTGGCCTTGAACTCATGGCGATCCTCCTCCCTCTGCCTCCTGAGAGCTGGGATTAAAGGCATATGCCACCCTGCCCTGCTATTGTGTCACTTTTTGAAACTGTTTTTTCCTGGGTGGTTGGGGACTTGAACTCTGGCTGGCAGGCTTTGCTAGCAAGATCCTTTAACCTCTGAGCTCTATCTCTCTAGACCTCAGTTTATATTTTTGTTCTATTCTCAAAATATTTTCTTTACATTACATTCATCTGAGCTTCTCATTTCTGTAGTTATAGTTTTCACTCAGAGAGCTTTCTTTGCTTTTTGTGTATACTTTTTTGTAGTTTCTTGCTCTTATGAGTTAGATTATTTATTTACTTTGGTTTTTCAAGATAGGGTCTCACTCTAGCTCTGTATGTAGTCTCAGGTTTGCCTAGCACTAAGCAATCCTCCTATCTCTGCCTCCCAAATACAGGATCAAAGGTGTGACCCACCAGGCCTGGCTGTGTTAGAGTTTTTAAATCTGCTATCTATTGCTGCTCTATTCACAATAGCTAGAAAACAGAATCACCCTAGATAACCATTAATTGATGAATAGATAATGAAGATATGGTACATATACACAATGGAATTTTATTTAGCTATAAAAAATGAAATTGTGAAATTTTCAGGAAAATGGATTGACCTGTATTACAGTTTGCTTTTCTTTGCTGTCAGAAAGCACCAAACCACAAACAGCTAATGGGAAGAAAGGGTTTGTTTTGGCTTACAAGCTTGAGAGGAAGCTCCATGATGGCAGGGAAAAATGATGGTATGAGCAGAGTCTGCACATCATCTCCTGGCCAACATCACATGGAGAACAGCAACAGGACAGTGTGCAGAACACTGTCAAGGAGAAGCCATAACAGCCATAAACCTGCCCCCAACAACACACCTCTAACTAGGTTCCAATTCCAAATTTGCTGTCAGCTGGGGATCAAGCATTCAGAACACATAAATTTATGGGGGAACAGCTGAATCAAACCACCATAACCTGGAAAATACCAAATGAGGAAATCCAGGTTCAGAAAGATAAATGCCTCATTTTCTCTCTCATATACGGACCTTAGCATTGAATTTTTAGATTTGTATATAAGCTGGAGTTAGTACTAGAAGCCAAGAAGCTAGAAAGAGGCCATGAGGGTGGAGAAGGGTTTAAGGGGAGGAGATAGTAGGTATGGAAATGGAGGGACAGAATATCGTGGGTGGAAATGTCTAAGGGGAGGGGGTTGAGAGGGTACGGAAGAAAGGAGTTGGGCAGGGTTAGCCAAAGCTAAAGCCAATATGAATAATCCGTATGGAAACCTACTTATTTGTTCACCAATTAAAATATAATTTTAAGGGCTGGAGAAATGGCTCAGTGGTTAAGGCACTTGCCTCTAGTGCCTACGGCCCTGGGTTCAATTCCCCAGGTCCCACATAAGCCACACCCACAAGTTGGTGGCCCTGGTGTATTCTCTCTCTCTCTCTCTCTCTCTCTCTCTCTCTCTGTATCTCTCTGTTTGAAAATGAATAAATAAAATATTTAAAAATATATATATAATTTTAAGAAAAAAGAGTTTGAGGGCTGGAGAAATGGCTTAGCGGTTAAGGCGTTTGCCTGCAAAGCACAAGGACCCAAGTTCGATTCCCCAGGACCCACATAAAGCCAGATGCACAAGGTGGCACATGTGTCTGGAGTTCCTTCTCAGTGGCTGGAGGCCCTGGTGTGCCCATTCTCTCTCTCTCTCTCTCTCTCTCTCCTCTCTCTCTCTCTCCCTCTCTGCCTCTTTCTCTCACACATTCTGTCTCAAGTAAAAAAAAATATATATATATATATATTTTTTTTTTTGTTTTGTTTTGTTTTTTGAGATTGGGTCTCGCTCTGGTCCAGGCTGACCTGGAACTCACTCTGTAGTCTCAGGGTGGCCTTGAACTCATGGCCATCCTCCTACCTCTGCCTCCAGAGTGCTGGGATTAAAGGCATGTGCCACCACAACCCTTCCCCAGACTTAATGGCTTCCTGAGTCTCTGGAATTTCCTTCCTGCATGGCCCACACAGGAAAGGATGTTTACTTCCAGCTTCTTTGAGCTTCTTTACATCCTGCCCCTTGCTGAGAGGCTGCCTTCCTGTAAACATCCTCAGAGACCTACCCAAGATAATTAAAAAGATCCAAGTTAACAACAAAACCTAGTTATCACACTGGTATTAATCATCACAAATTGCTATCTCGACTATAACCTATCCGTAGGGAAATGCTGTGCCTGAGAGGACACTGAAAACTGCAGCCTCTCTTGTTACTGCAGAATCTCTGAGGTAAGTGCATTATAGCAATTAAGACATTCTGGTGCAAGGCCTAAGGTATAGCTAGCTCAGTGGTGCCTGCCTAGGATATGAAGGTCATGGGTTCCATCTCACACACACATACAGAGAGGGCTTGTCCAAAAAAAAAATGGGGGCTGTCCCGAAAACCTTGGGGAAGCACTCTCCAGGTCAATTGGGAGGCAGTGTGGGAGTCAGGATCCTCCCATGTAAAGGCAAAGAGGTCATAAGAGTTTGGGTGGGGGGAATAGAAAAGAAGGCATCCTTGAGATCAAGGACAGAAAAATGAGTAGTAGAGGGAGGGATACAAGAGAGGAGAGTGTAGGGGTTAGGGACCACCGGGTAGGTTGGTAGGATAGCTGCATTAATGAGACACAGTTCCTGAACCAGGCGGTAGGACCCATCAGGTTTTATTACAGGTAAAATAGGAGTGTTACAGGGGGAGTTGGTAGGGCGCAGAAGGCCTGCTCAGAGGAGGCGAAAGATGATGGGTTTGAGCCCCTGGCGATGTTTGAGAGAGATGGGATATTGGGGATGGCAAGGAAAAGTAGAGGGATCCTTAAGTCTGATTTGAATAGGAGTGTGGTGGGAGGCTATGACAGGAGAGGAGGTGTCCCAGACAGATGGGTGTACCTCAGAGGCAGGGAGGGGAAGAGCAGGGTCCTTAATGAGAGGAGCAGGTGTGCCAATGAAGACACAGGAGTGGGGAGCTAGGGAAAGGGAGAGCCTGAGTTTCTGCATAAAATCCCCACCTAAAAGAGGTGCTGGGCAAGAGGGCATGACAAGGAAAGAATGGGACAGTAAGGTGTTCCAGATAAGACAGGACAGAGAGGCAGTAACACGTGGAGAGTGGGGATGGCCATCTATACCCATCACGGAGATCTGTGAGGGAAATATCTGACCAGAGTAGGATGGCAGGATGGACCAACTGGTCCCCGTGTCAATTATAAAAGAGACAGGCCTACCTGCCACCTGAGCAATTATCCTGGGCTCCTCCATCGTGATCTGGAGAGTTCCGTTGGGGGCCGAGGTCCCAGGACACGGTCAGTCTTCGGCCGCCAGGCCCAGAAGGTCAGTGAGTGGCTCCTGTGGAGGGTGGGGGAAGGGGCTGGCCTACCTCGATGCTGCAAAGAAGGACAGTCGACCTTCCAATGTCCAGTGAGTCCACAGCGAGGGCAGGGTCCTGGTGGCAGGCAGGGATTAGGGCACGCCTTTGCCCAGTGGCCAGTGGTGCCACACCTGAAGCAGGGTCCTGGAGGTGTTCATTGAAGCCCTGAAGTCTTCTTGGAAGAAGCCCTCAGGGCTTCAGCCAGGAGCTGGTACTTTTCCTTGTCCCTGGTGGCCTTGTCAGACCTTTCCTGATCCTCTAGGTTAGTAAAGACTTTAAATGCCAAATCAAGCAGATCTCCCTGGGGGAGGGGGGTCTGAGGGCCTTTATCTAGACGTTGAAGCTTTTTGCGAATATCAGGGGCTTAAATTAAAGTATCTTCAGGAGATGTGGGGTCTAGACGGGTATACTAGTCAGTGCCTCAGTGAGCCTCCCCATAAACTCAGAGGGATTTTCATCAGATCTTTGGGTAATGGCATTGAGCTTCTTAATTGCCTTATAAGAGGCCTTCTGCAAGCTAGCTATGAGGCAAATAACCATGCGGCCTCTAGCTACTCGGCCAGGGGGAGTGGGGTTGCCAGGGTCTACAATCTGATAGTTCTAGTTAGGGTCTTCCCTAGGGACTGCCACAGCTCCCAGATAAAGCAGAGCACCTGACTTCCATACTTCATTCCAGAAATAGTCCAAGACCACTGAGGATATTCTAAACCAGTGTCTTCCGAGGTGTAGTGTATAAGCAATCTGTGTTAAAATTCTTTTTTTTTTCCTTTCTTTTTTTTTTGTGTTAAAATTCTTTTATGTGCTTCCTACTGACTTAGAAGTTCCAGGGCCCAAGAATCCTTTTTTTTCTTCTTCTGTTTTTTTTTTTTTTTTTTTTTTCTCCCCAGGTATGGTCTTGCTCTAGCCCAGGCTGACCTGGAATTCACGCCTGGGTGTGAAGTTCTCATTTTAAACTCTGTAGGTGATTGGCTTCACACTGGTGTGAGACCACTCTGTTCGCTGCACTTAGGTGCTGGGACTCAACATAAAATGATGGAGATTGATTCCTTAGTATATTTATGTGTGAAGGGGACTTGGGCCATAGCTGATAGATACAGAGAGAGAGAAAGGATACATGCGCCATTGCGCCACTGTGCATCTGGCTTACGTGGGTACTGGGGAATTGAACCCAGGTCCTTAGGCTCTGGAGGCGAGCTCCTAGCTGATTTTAATGAGGGGATGTTTATGCCCGTCAGGGGGTTACACGACGGAGAGGAATCCGTACCGCAGAGAACTATGGAGGCCGTAGGGCAGTCCTTCCTAGAGAAATCTCCAGAGGAAGAGAAAGCAAGAAACGGGGCGAGACCGAACAGAGAAAGCCCGCGTCCCTAAGCTCTGCCAGCGCCGGGCGGGGACCTGTTCCGAGCAGCACCCCGCCCCGGGCCGCCCTGCGCGGTGACGTCACGCGCCCGCCCGCCCTGCGCGGTGACGCCACGCGCCCGCCCGCCCGCGGAAGGGGCAGGAGCCTCCGGCCCCTAGGCGCTCGCTCGGGCTTCCGTAAGCTCGGCGGCGGAGAGCGAGGGGAGGGGCGGGGAGCCCCCGGAGCGCGGGGTCGCGGGCGGGACCCGGGCGGGAGCCCTCGGCGCGCTCGGCACTCGCTCCTTCCCGTCCGCAGGTCCTGCACGGTCCGGCGATGGAGTTTCCGGACCTTGGGGCTCACTGTTCCGAGCCGAGCTGTCAGCGCTTGGGTGAGCCGCGGGGGGCGGGGCCCGACGGAGAGGGACCCGGGACCCCGGGCTCCTGAGCTGGAAATGCCCGAGGGGCGGGGCTCAAAGTTGGGGGCGGGGCCCGGGAGGCGGGGCCCCGGCAGGGACGCGGTGTTGTAAACAGCGTAGCAGCCTGGAGTGAGACGGTAAGACGTCCAGGTCCCTCTAGACCTCCTGCTTTCCGTCCCACTCTCTGCAGATTTTCTGCCGCTCAAATGCGATGCCTGCGCCGGCATCTTCTGCGCAGACCACGTGGCCTATGCCCAGCATCACTGTGGATCCGCTTACCAAAAGGTGAGGGGGCGATCGGGGTGCAAGTGGGTGGGACGGCCGGTGGCAGATGCATGCAGTCCTGGGAATCTGCCTCACATTTCTCCCGCTGATATTGTCTTTCTGTGTCTAAGTACTGGGGAACTTTATGTTTTCTTGTGCATTTGTGGGTGGTAAATCCTCGGTTTTTGAGGATCAGAGATTTGTTGGATTGACTAACTCCTGCTCCTTGACTATAGGATATCCAGGTGCCTGTATGCCCTCTCTGTAATGTGCCTGTGCCTGTGGCCAGAGGGGAGCCCCCGGACCGGGCTGTGGGAGAGCACATTGACCGAGACTGTCGCTCTGATCCAGCACAGCAAAAACGCAAGGTAAGTGATGGAGGCTTAGTCATGTTGACTCCTGATGTTTAGAAACCTGAATAGCTAGTTCCAGTGACTGGACTGGAGAAAGAGTTCTGAGTTTCAAAAATACAAACTCTGCTTCATCTCAGATCTTCACCAATAAATGTGAACGTTCTGGCTGCCGGCAGCGAGAGATGATGAAACTGACCTGTGACCGTTGTGGCCGAAACTTCTGCATCAAGCACCGACACCCCTTGGACCATGAATGTTCTGGCGAGGGGCACCCTACCAGCCGGGCTGGGTAATGAACCATCATGCACACCTTAAAAAAATTTTTAGCTGGGTGTGGTGGCACATGCCTTTAATCCCAGCACTCAGGAGGCAGAGGTAGGGGGATCGCCATGAGTTTGAGGCCACCCTCAGATAACAGTGAGTTCCAGGTCAGCCTGGGCTAGAGAGAGACCCTACCTCGAAAACCAAAACACAAAAACAAAACTATATATATACACACACATGCATATATATATTTAAAAATATTTATTTGCAAGCAGAGAGGTAGAGGAGACAGAATGGGTGCACCAGGCCTCCTGCTGCTTTGAATGAACTCCAGATGCATGCAACATTTTATGAATCTGGCTTTTCTTGGGTACTGGGGAATTGAACCTGGCTCGTTAGGCTTTGCATTCAAGCACTTTTAACTGTTGAGCCATTTCTCCACCCCCCACCACTTGTTTTGAGGTAGGGTCTCACTCTATCCCAGTCTGACCTGAAACTCTGGAGTCCCCGGTTGGCCTTAAACTCATAGCAGTCCTCCTACATCAGCCTCCCAAGTGCTGGGATTCAAGGACTATGCCACCTTTTTGGCCTCTTTTTTGAGACAAGATCTCACGAAGATGCCCAGGCTGGCCTTGAAATCACTCTGTCGCCCATACAAGCCACGGACTTAGAACTCCCATTAGTCTCTCAAACAGCTAGAATTACAGGCTTGTACAACCAGGTCAGTTTTGCTTCCTTTTCTGAGTACGTGGTTTTCCAATGTTTAGAGAACCCCCTTCTGACTTCTTGGGCAAGGCCTGTTCTGGAAGGCAGGCCAGAACATCTCTTTCCTGCAGGCTTGCTGCTATCTCCAGAGCACAAGGCCTGGTTTCTGCAAGCACTGTCCCCAGCCCAAGTCGGACTTCACCTTCTTCTACCTCTCCTAGCAGGTAGGCCTGCATATTTGTCCTCTCCCCTTCCCTACTTCCTGTCTCTGATCAGTCTTGTTCAATGTCTGCTATAGAGCCACGACCCAGTCTCCATCCCGGATGGCCCCAGTGCTTGCTTTGCAGAATGGATTGGTGAGTTGGGTAGAGATTGGATGAAAAGAAGCAAATCCACACAGTGAAGTTCAAGGACAATGGTCTTTATTCCTTCCCTTGCAGAGTGAGGATGAGGCGCTGCAACGTGCCCTGGAACTATCCTTGGCAGAGACCAAACCCCAGGTCCCAAGGTATCTCCTTTGGTGAGAGAGGGTAGGATGAGGGCAGGGGCTGTTTGGAGGATGGATGTAGGACGACACTCCAGCATAATGCAAGATAATATGACCTCTGACAAGTTCTTTAGCAGAAGGCCTTGATTTCCTCTGCACCAACATGGACCATGCTAACACCCACCCTGTTGGTTACTATGAAGATAGTGTTTCTTTTTTTTATATTATTAGATATCGAGAAAGAGAAGCAGAGAGTATGGGCATGCCAGGGCTTCCTACCACTTCAAATAAACTCCAGACATATGGGCCACTTTGTGCATCTGGCTTTACCTGGGTACTGGGGACTCCAACCTGGGCTGTTAGGCTTTGCAAGCAAGTGTCTTTAACCCCTACTATGAAGATAAAAATCACACTCAGGAGGTGCTCATGCAGATGCCGAGCAGATCACATGCTCACGTTAGCTTCCTCTCAGTTCTCAGGAGGAAGAGGACTTGGCCTTGGCACAGGCACTGTCAGCCAGTGAAGCAGAATACCACCACCAGCAGCAGCAGGTATGAGGACAGTGAGCAATGGTGGAGAGTAAGAAGTTGGTTTCCTTCAAGTGGTTTGGAGTACTGGGACGGCTGTCATTGCTTAGCTTCTAGTGTGACTCCAGCCTGGACTGAGTCCTGTCCCCTCTGTACCGTTTCCTTCCCTTCTCCTTGCTCCAGGCGCAGAGCCGCAGTCTGAAGCCGTCCAACTGCAGCCTGTGCTAGGGTCCTGGGCTTGGGTAGGGAGGCTCAACTGAGGAGGAATGTGGCCCTCACACCTCCAGGGTATACAGGGAGAGGCGGCACAGAGCAGCCTGGAATGCAGAGAGAAGCAGGCATGATGAGGCCGAAGCCACTCCAAGGAGCATCTGGAGGAAGTTTGTGCATCTGAGCCCAGGAAAGGCTCTGGTAGCTCTCCTGGTACAGGAAGAATGACTGGGAACTGTTTCCTGGCTGGGTCAAACCCCACTCTCAGCCCACTCCATTATATCATCTCTCTTCCCCTGGGGCTGCCATTTGTGGTGGGCAGGGGGAAACCTGGAAGGAGTAAAGACCTTGGCAGTCAGTAAGCTGTCTGAGTGGTGTTTCTTTCCCCTCTCCAACCAAAACCAGATGCGCCTTTCAGGAATGCTCATTCAACTCAAGGGTGGAGGCCCCTTGCAGTGCCCAACACAACCAAGCCACAGTCATCTGTGAACAGTCCACATTTATTTCCCTAAAGTGCTTTCTGAAAGGTCCCTTTTCTTTCCAGCACCTAGCACCAACACTTAGACCAGGATGCAGTAAGCCAGGGAAAAGGGCCATTTCTTATTCCCCTGAGTTAGCCTTTAGGAGGGAAGAGCCACTTCTGTCACTCTGCCGTGGGCTGGGACTTAGTATCTTCAGAGACTACTTCTTGTCCTTGCTGCTGCAGGTGCCACATGTCGGCATACACCCCGCCTCGGGACAACAGAGCCTCATGCCTAGGGTGAAGAAGTATAAGCCCCACCCATCAGTTTCACCCCAATTCCACAAAGATTAGATGGACAAGGGAGACCCTTCCAGAAGCCCCCCGCCCTTTCATCTTTCATGGCTCACCGTCCTCGCTCTACGATGCAGCCATCTTTGATGACAAGAATCTGATCAGCATTCACAATAGTTGAGAGCCTGGGAAGTCACATGCCAGTTACCCAGTAACCTGTCCAAAGGGGCCCACACCACCAACCACACTAGCCCTGTGCTGTACCTGTGTGCCACCACAATGGTGGTGCGGTTGGCACAGACTTTGGCCAGAGAGGCCTGAATGGCTCTCTCATTAGATGTATCCAGCGCTGATGTTGCCTACAGAAAGGGACTAGGTGAAATGCTTCTGCTGTCCAGAGCCCCCAAGGGGAGGAAGATGCTGGCTGCTAGGGAGGAGGCCTCAGGAATATAATCTAGGCTGACAAACTAGAGGGTTTTGGTGGAAATGAACTGGTGAGGCCTTCGCTAAGTGGGAACCTGCCCATCAGGAGTGGCTTGGGCACAGATGTGGGGGACGGGAGGGAAGTGTTGGGGCCTTACCTCATCCAGCAGAATGATGTCTGGAGCCTTGAGAATGGTACGGGCGATGGCCACTCTTTGTTTCTCCCCACCGCTTAGCTTTAGTCCTCGCTCACCAACTTGCGTCTCATACCCTGTGGATAATGCCCACCTTGCTCAAGTCACACGTAAATAAACTCAGGTGGGCAAGAAAGGGATAGAAGTGAAGTAAGAGCCATTAATGGGACTATACTGGGCAGGGGAAGAGACTGAAGAAGGATCTCACCTTCAGGGAAAGACAAGATGGCGTCATGGATGCCTGCAGCCTGAGCAGCAGCCTCCACCTCACTGTCTGCAGCTGTGAAACGGCCGTAGCGGATATTGTTGGCAATGCTGTCATTGAAGAGGACGGTGTCCTGGGGCACAACTCCAATGTGAGACCGGAGAGAGATCTGGGTCACCTGGAACCGAAAGACCACATACCCTGCCCTGTGAGATCCCCAGGCCTGGTAGATAGGATGGGCTGGCAGGAAGCACATGGAATAAGAGGCCCAGGGTAAGACTCCTGCTACCTCAGCACACATGCTAGCTGGGTGGGAAATCATTCCCTACTCATGAACGAAGACCATGCCCTCTGCCTGCTTTATGGACAGTTAGTAAAGATCTGTAGCACCATACATGCCATCCTGTGACTCCTTTCCTAATGTGACTGATGGTCACACAGCATTAGGAAGGCCCAGTTCTTAAACATTTTTTGGTGGTACTGGGGATAAGACCTAGGCCCTTGGATAGGCAAGTGTCCTATCACTGAGCTATAGCTCAAGCCTATTTTTTCTTCTTTTATTTGTTTGCAAGTGTGTGGGGGGGTGGTAGGCATGTCAGGGCCTCTTGCCACTGCAAATGAACTCCAGACACATGCACCACTTTGTGCATCTGGCTTTCATAGGTACTGGGGTTTTGAACCCAGGCCAGCAGGCTTTGCAAGCAGGCACCTTTAACCACTGAGCAATCTTCTCAGTCCCCCTTTTTTTTCCTTACTTGGAGTGGTCTGGCTAAGTTACTTAGGCAGGCTGTGAACTCAGTTCTGTAGCCTTTAGGCCTTGAACTTCTTCCACCTTAGCCTCCAGAGTCATTGGGAGTATAGGCCTGTGCCATCACATCAGGCAAGGCCTGGCTTTTGCAGGGCTGACAACTTTTGTTTTTCCATAGACTCCGAGATTACATCTTCTCCCCCGCACAACCTTACCTGTGAAATGTCCTGCCCATCTATTCGGATACATCCAGAGTTGATGTCATAGAAGCGAAACAGCAGGCGCAAAACTGTGCTCTTCCCCGCCCCAGATGGACCCACCTGTTGCATTGGAAACATGGGAAAGTTCTCAAGCTCCACTGCTTTTAAAGATCCTTTTCCAAGAAGCCACCAATATCTTAAGCAGGTGGCTACATTCAATCCCGTCACCTATTAAAACCAGGTTTTGACTGCCCAGCCTGGGTCACAAGCTACCGTGGGCACTGAATGAGGGAAGTTCGAGGAGTGTGGGTCAAGTAGGTGGGTTTCTCTCACCAGGGCCAGTGTCTGCCCAGGCATCACTGTGAAGGACACATCCTGAAGGGTCTCCTTCCTACAAGAAAGGGTGGACAGGCTCAATCAGTGTCTTCATAAAAGCTATGACTAGGCTCTGCCCTCTCCTGCCTGGGCTCTCTCTGTCTCCTCCCCCACAGTGGTGGCTTGCAAAGCTGAGGTTCAGAGCCTGACGAGGGGTAGGAAGGCAGCATACAGATGGGGAAAGGAAAGAAGGTAAAAAGGGACACCTTACCCTTCAGCGTAGCTGAAGTGCACATTTTCAAACTCAATCCGGCCCTTATGAAAGTGAAGGGGCCCTGCTCCAGGAACATCCTTCACCTGCAAGGCCATGCCAGCATGCTCTGCTGTGACTGGCCTGGGATTCTCCAGACACAAGAAACATCCCCTGCCCTAAGCCCCACTTCTCTCCACTCACTTCTGTCTCCTCCTTCAGCAGGTCAAACATGTTCTCCATGTCAATGAAGTTGGTCTGGATCATCCTGCAGAAAGGGTGAAGGTTGGGGCTCCCTTGAGGAGCTGGGAAATAACAATGCACAGGTGAGAGCCAGGGATAAGGTTACCTGTAGTAGGTGCCAAACCAGTTGAGAGGCATGTACATTTGGATGATGTAAGTGCCAAAGAGCACAAAATCCCCAACCTGTAGGGACCCAGAGAAGCAGGTGTCACAGGGTGCCTTCTACATGCTTTTGCTGCCCTGCCCACTCCTGTCCTGGAGCCTGGCAGCTCAGACATGGGATTCATGCCCCTCCTCCCGTCCCTTACCCTTTCCTTCATGATTCTACCTCACCTGTAGCTTCTGCTCACTGACAAAATATGCACAAAGCAGGGAGCCAGCGAGGAGCCCAAGTCCAATCACCAAGTTCTGGGTTTGATTCAGTAAAACCAGGGAAGCACTTGACTTCCACTCCAAGTCCTAGGGCAATGACACAGGAGGGAGGCATGTCCCATACATGCAATCACCAAATCCTAAGCTGGGCCTCAGCATCAACTTCACCCCTGGATCTCACTCCTCAGCCCTGGTCATGCCACAGGCCAACTCACTGTTCTCATGAGACTTCACATGAACACCCTCACCTGATATTTGATGATGGCCTCCTGATAGCGTTCCACTTCATAACCCTCAGCATTATAGTACTTCACCTGATGGATTCAAGCAGCACACAGCTGTGAGATCATTCTCTCCAGATTTCCAATCCCCTTTCCTGATTTCTAATCATCATTTCTAATCTAAACATCAGTGATTCCAGTCATATTCCTCCACCTCTTCCTGCCTCCCACCACTGCCTCAGGGCCTCTGTTACCGTCTCAAAGTTTAGCAGAGAGTCCACTGCTCGTGCCCGGGTGGCATTTTCCTGTGTATTCATAGCACGGCGAAACTTGGTTCTCCACTCAGTGACCACAATGGTTAGGACTGGAGGACAATGCCAGGAGGGAAAGGGAGAAGACATCATTCTCAGCATCGGAGATCAAATGTAGAGAACCACACCTGCTACCCATATCAAAACAATGCTAGCACCCAGGGACCCAGACCCAGAAGGGTAAATTTGCCAAGGGAAGGAGCTATGTGCAAGGCATTTGCAGCCTATGCAGTCTCATGTGCGGAAAACACTTGAGGGGAAAAAATAAAGGCAAGCCACATCCTGCTGCACAGATGAAGTTTCTCTTGATCGGTTAACACAATGGTGACCTAATGTGACCTTCACTAGCGTCTGTCCAGGTTGAGTGAAGATTCAACTTTACAGAGGAAGAGACCTGCTCATCACACCTGAGGACTGGCCAGAGACCAATCAAGTCCATCAATCCTCAGCTTGCTGTTGGTTGAATCAACTGGGTGAGGGCAGGACTCCTGCCCAAGGGAGCCCCTGCTGAGTTGAGGGAGATAGTTTCCCAGGCAGCACTCACTGAGGTAAAGACTCATGCACAGGAACACTATGAGGCCAAACCAGGCGTTGAAAAACATGCTGAAGTAGATGATGCCAATGATGATGTCAGCCAGGGTGGGGATGACGCTGAACACCAGGTAGCTAGAGGGGAAAGTCAGTGACAAAGAAAGGTTTGAGGGCTTAGCCTCAGCTACCTCTAGGAATTTCAGTGTTGTGTTTCATTTTCAACAGCCAATCTAGACTGGGATTTATCTACATGGCCCTCAAGTAAGAAGGCTAGCCAGTCCTGGTAGTGCAAGCCTGTGATCCCAGCACGTAGGAAACTGAGGCAGGAAGATGAAAATTATAAGGTTAGCTGTAGCAACTTAGAGAGATGATCTAAAAAAAAAAATGAAAAGAGGGCTGGAGATCTATAGCTCAGAGGAAGAGTGTTAACATGTGCAAAACCCTAGGTTCAATCCTTGGTACAACAAAAAAAATTCTATCAATTATAATTAAGGGAGATCTTCATGTATGGATGAAAATGCATCTTCATAAGGGCTTGTTAAAGCAACTCTGAAAAAATCTATGTTGTGATATCATTTGGTTTAAGAGACTTCCACAACAGCACATTAGTTCTGGGAGTCTGCGTGAAGAACAAAAAGTAGAACTTAACATACTAAACCTAGTGAAGGCTTCTGGAGAAATGAGTAGCATTCAAAAGAGCTTTGTTCTGTCTGCATTTTTTTTTTCAAGGTAGGGTCTTGCTCTAGCCCAGGCTGACCTGGCCTGGAATTCACTATGTAGTGTCAGGGTGGCCTTGAACTCATGTCGATCCTCTTTCCTCTGTCTCCCAAGTACTGGGTGTACACCACCATGCCCAGCCTGTCTGTATGTCTAAAAAAAACATTTATTTGAGATAGAAAGGGAGGGGAGAGAGTATGGGCACTCCAGGGCCTCCTGTCCCCGCACACATGAACTCCAGACACATGCACTACTGTGCATCCAGCTTTATGTGGGTACTGGGGAACTGAACCCAGGCCATCAGGTTTTATAAGTAAATGCCTTTAACCACTGAGTCATCTCTCCAGCTCCCTTCCTCCCAGCCTCTTCTTGAGACTAGATCTCATTGTAGTCCAGGCTGGCCTCAAGCTCACTAGGAAGCTGAAGCTGTTCTTGAACTTTTGATCCTCTTACCACCTCCCAAGTGCTGGGATTACAGGCATGTGCCATCACACCTGGCTGGTTGTATTACTTGACTTATTATGATAGCATTAATTTACCAAAAACTAAATAAAAGCAAGAAACAAGAGCGGTAGGCAGAGGCTGGGGAAAGGGTCTATTCTTATAGCTCTCCTCCCACACAGCCATTCCATTCCCACAGCACCTGAGCAGCCCTGTGACGCTGGATGTGCCCCGGTCCACAATCCGCAACACTTCCCCGGTTCGGCGGCCAAGGTGCCAGCGCAGTGAGAGCTCATGCAGGTGGGAGAAGAGGCGCAGCTCCACACGGCGAGATGTGAACTGCTGTACCCGAATCCACAAGAATGTGCGCATGTTGCTCACAAAGCCTGAGGGAGCCAGCAGAGCCTCAGTGGGGCTTGGGGACTGAAGGATGTCAATCCAATACCAAGATGCTAAAGGCCTAAAAGCCCCAGGGGCCTGGACAAGGAGTGCTCAAAGAGGCAAGTAGGTGATGGAATTCCCATGGGAAGGACTGATGATGACCAGGGTGAGGACACAGTCCCTCATACCTGTACTGCCAGTGCCACCCCCCTGAAGAAACTTGAGAAAGACATAGGTGGTAACAGTCCAGGCCAGGGAGTTCCAAGGAGCCTTCTCAGTCAGCAAGTTCACTGTGGATAAAAAGAGTCAGGGTTCATTTCTAGTACCCAGGACCCTCTTGAGGCAAAACTGCCCAGGCACCAGCCACAGCACCCAAGCCTAGACCACCCAGGCCTCAACTCTGCACCATCTTGCTAGGTAAGGGCCACCCCAGCCAGCAGGCTGAGCTGTTCTCCCTCACCAATGTCCCTATAGAAGATAGGCACCAACACGTTGAGTGCTCGATCCAATCCCATGAGCCCCAGGCAGATGAGCACAACCAGCTGCAGGGCTGGACTCCCCTGAGGCCACAGGTAGCCACTCAGAAGGCGGAGCTTCTTGCCAAAGTCTCTCCAAGTGGACTGCCGTCCTGCTGACTGTGCCTAGGATAATGACAAGAATGATGAGGAGAGCTCAGAAACCAAAAAAAAAAAAAATTTACACTAGCCAAGAATCCTCCAGGGAAGCATGTACGGGGCCACTGCTCACAGTATCTGGGGGGTCAGAAAAGCCATGGGTCACATACACTGAGTTTTGGAAAGGACTAATTCCCTGTGGGGGTAAGAAATGATGATAGGAGATAAAATTAAAACAGATCCTAGGATTCCAAGATGCTGGGGGAGTTCCATGGGAGGACTCATGCTCAGAGTTCATGAGGTGCTGGGTTCTATTCCCAACACCAAAAGATAAATTTATTTTAAAAAATATTTTATTTATTCATTTTTAAGCAGAGAGAGAGAGAGAGAGAGAGAGAGAGAGAGAGAGAGAGAGAGAGCGCGCACCAGGGCCACAACCTTGTGGGTCTGGCATATGTGGGTACTGGGGAATTGAACCCGGGGCCTTAGGCACTGGAGGCAAGTGCCTTAACCGCTGAGCCATCTCTCCAGCCCCCCCCAAAGATAAATTTATTGAAAAATAGGATACGATCCAAGACTGAGAAAATGAGATGTACCTGGTTCCTTTCAACATCTTGGTCCTCTTCGTGAACCTGTAGGGTGTAAGACTGGGGGCGAAGTCCAGGGGCCCAGAGCCCCAGGACAAACAGCCCTCCAGAGACCACATACCGCAGGACCCACAGGCCAAACTGAACCTAAAATAAAACATGTGCAGAGGTATGAACAAAGGCCCCACCCCCATTTCATTACTACTTTAACACCCTGGTCCCTTTTCAGGGGCCCTACACTTTAACAAGCTTGAGAGAGAAAAAAAAAAAAACCACCTTACAGTGACTCAGCAGACACACCCCACCAGCTGGCTATCACTGGCACCCAGCAGGCGCCAAACATGCCTTTCTTTTTCTAAAGGGACAAAGCAAGGAAGGAGCCGGCAGGTCCAGACAGGAAGTACTTACAAAACATCAATGCATCTCCTCCTCCCCATCAGGTCCCTCACCTGCTGGCCCAGATCTTTTCTTGCCCACCACCACTGTGGGCTGTGCCAGGACACCAGAGCCAAGTTCTCAGCTGCAAACGCCACTGTCCAAAGGAGCAAGAGACCCAAGCTGTGTCTGGACTTGATCCAAACGCCCATTGCCAGGCGCTGTCGTGCCTGGCTCCGTTCCATCAAGAGCAGCCACAAACCACAGGCGTCGGCCAGACTCTCCAACACGAAGGTCAGCAGCAGGTAGCCTGGCAGCGACGACCCCCGAGCGGTGCCCACCCTGCCAGCCAGGCCGGCCAGGGGCAGTGCCAGCTGAAGTATGGCCAGAGACAGCTGCAGCGCATAGGGCGCACCGCGAGGGCCGGCCCCCCAAGTCAGCTCGTCGGCGCCCGCCGGCCGCTCCCCGCGCCTGCAGAGAAGCGCCAGCACCAAGGCCTGAGCCCCCACGGTTATCAGCACCGAGGGCACGAGCGTAAAGAAGAAGCAAGGGCTCAGGCCATTCTGGACCCAGGCCGGGCCCACGGGCCCCTCGGCCTCGCAGTAGTTGCCCACAGTCACCATGGCGATGCGCGGCTGCTGGCCGAGCCTGAGGTCACCGCGGGACCGGAGAACGGGACCGGCCGCTCAGGGAGGGCCGCCGAGGCCGGGACGTCTTGGAACATGGAGCTACGCCGCGGGGATCGTGAAGAGGGGCGCACGTGGACCCAGCCACACCGCCCACTCGCCCCGCGCACGCGCCACCACCACGCACTCACGCAAGCCACGCACGCCGACTTCGCCCGTTTCCCCCCCCCCCCTTCGCTCGCTCGCAGCCCGGGACCCTCCAGCCGAGTGCGGGCGCACCGGAATTGTCCAGCCGGGAACTTGCACAGTCCTCTACCGCAGCGGCCCCGCCTACGGGCCTGCCCAGCCTCTATCCAGGGCTCCCATTGGTCAGGTGTCTCTGGGCAAACGGTGCTCAGAGAACACCTATGAATAGAGGGGTTAGAGCCGGCCGGTCACGTGCTCAGGGCGGGAAATCTGACCATACTTCTCTGTCTGTCTGACCAGAGACCTTGACCTCTATGGAATTGTAGGAATCAACCCTTCCTCCCCGCCCCGCCCCTTTGAGACTGTTTCTGTAGCCCAGGATGGTCTCCAGTTCATGGCAATCCTCCTGCCCAGCGTCCGGAGTGCTGGGATTACAAGCATGAGCCACTTTTCTTTCTGCTTGTTTCCTTGCCGAGGATCCAACACAGGGCAGCACATGGTAGGCAAGCCACTAAACTACATCCCCAGGCCATAGGAAAGGGTCCTTGTTAGTTCTAGTTCCGCACATCCCAGCGACCACCAGATCTGCAGCCACCTGGAAGAATCATCTTCCATACTCTTACTTCTTCTAGGACCCCAGCTTCGTGAGACAACAAGCCGAAACCTGGTCAAAGTCCCTTTTTTATTAAGGGTTATCACGCTGTACATGGTTCCCCACCCTGTGGGCTGGGGCAGCTGAGCTCACCACCAGCAGAGTTCACCTCCCACAGTGGACTAGAGCTGGGAGAGGGGTGGAGCAGGAGCTGAATCCCAGCATGCAATGCAACAAACCAAAGCCTCCAGTGAGTTCATCTCCCCTCCATCCTCTTAACAGGGACAGAGGAATACAGGCCAGAGATCTCTTGCTGGGATGCAGACAGGTGAGGTCCCACTCCAGCCCTGTCGTCCCAGTCCCATGTGCAGGTGGTGGGGAGTACAATAAGCAGCAGTGGGGGTTCAGAAAGGCCTCCCACTCCCAAGGCCCCATCCTGAAAAATGGAGAGGGCGGTTCCTGCAATTTAGAACCCTTCCATCGTAGTGTCAAGACAGTGAGGAGCTGGAAGCTGGGGCCTTTGCCCCAATGAAAAGCTAAAGCCAAACAGAGGGGGAGCAAGCGAACCGAAGGGAGCAAGAGGCACACACATGCCAGTGATGGGCAGGGAGGAGAGAGGTGAGCTGGCTGCAGTACTGGGCGAGGACTGTAGGTGAGGTAAGGGCCACAGCCTGAGCTGCTCATCTATTCCAGGTAGGGGGGTAGGCTGCAGGGGTTGAGGGTTCAGGCCCAACCTCCCCACTCCACAGTTGGCACAGGTTCTTCCGCCTTGGCAGCTTCTGTGGTGGGAAGCCCTCCGGAGACTTGCAGGGGTGGGCGCAAGGTGGCAGTACTGGGGCTGGGCTGGGGACCAGTTTCTAGCACCACACTCTGAGCCAAGGGAGTCCTGGGCATTCCTAGTCCCTAGGCCTCAAGTTCTCCTGGGGCTATGGCAAGCCCAGTGTTGGCACCTCCCTTAGCCAGGCAGGACACACAAACACCACACACGTGGAGCCAGGCAACACTCAGAGGAGCCTCCCATGGTGAGTGGGTGGGATGGCTAGGCAGCTGTAGCCTCCATTCTGGGGCATGGGGACCCTCTTCAGCCTTGTCTACACCTGTGAGGAGAAAAGGACTGGTAAGAGAGCTAATCTTCAGCCATCTGCTTGCCCCCTGGAGATCAGAGATCAAGGAAAGGGAGGAAAGCTGGGCTCCAGCACAGTGAAAGTGGATTTTGAAGGGGCATGTGCAGCACCAGTGCACAGAGCGGAGGCCCCTTACTTCACCTGGGAAGCGGTCACTTTGGTCTGGAAGGTACTACTTGTGGTAGATGTTTTGGCCCTAGAGTGCTCACCTTGTGCACCTGAGGGGGAAGTTCATCCTCAGAGCCCTCCTCAGGCACGGGCTCAGGGTGCCTTGATGCTGGCTGCCCATCTTCAGCCCACCCTCCAAGGGGCATCCGGGAGAAGTGAGAAGGAGCCCGGGGCACTGTGCCAGGATCTAGGAAGACAAACAGAAATGAGAAGGCTTTGGGAACTATTTGGGGGGCTAGTCTCCTTGGACTCCCACCCTCTGACTTTCCCTGCAGTCTGTTTCTCTCAGTTGGATACCTGTGATACCCCCATAGCGCCTCTGGAAGCCCCCGTGCAAGGCGGTGGTCTCGGGTACTCCAGGCCGAGGCGCAGCACAGGGATAGCTGGCAGAGCGGGGGATGGGCTGGGAGCCTCGGGCACCCTCTCCCCCCTCTTCAGGGGCACTCTCTCCACTCTCATCACTCTCCCCGCGGTGCCACACATGACGGTCGGGTTCAGCCTGAGTCTGCTGTTTGTGGAGCTGGAGAAGCAGGAAACTGATGAGTTGGGGATAGAAGGCTGTCTATCTGAAAGAGCTGTTCCCACATGTTATCTCCAATTCCCACTTATACACCCTCACCTAGAATCCTGGACCCACAACACCTGCAGTGTACAGCAGATGTGTGAGGCTTTATATGGTCCATTCTCAAGAGACACCTAGAAGAGCCTGTGAGCTGCTTGTCAGTTGTCAGGGCCTTTTTTTTTTGTTTTTCGAGATAGGGTCTCGTTCTAGCCCAGGCTGACCTGGAATTCACTATGTAGTCTGAAGGTGTCCTTGATCCTCCTACCTCTGTCTCCCAAGGGCTAGGATTAAAGATGCGTGTCACCACACCCAGCTTTTTTTTTTTTTTCATTTTATTCATTTTTTACAGGAGATGTAGACCAGGCTGGCCATGAACTTATTATTTAGCTTGAACTTCTGATCATCCTGCCTCCACCTCTCCTGGGATTAAAGGTGTTTATTCAGAGCTGGAGATCAAACCAGAGTCTCGTGCAAGCTAAACAAGCACTCTATCAAAAGAGTCATATCCCCCTCCCTCATTTTATCCATCCTTCAGCCCCTCTTGTCCACACTGACCTGGAACTCATTCTGCAGCCCAGGCTGAACTCAAATTCATGACAATCCTCCTACCTCAGCCTTCCAAGTGCTGGAATTATAGGTGTGAGCTACAACCCCTGGCTTTATGCATTCTCTTGATTCAAGAACAGAGTAAGGCTCTAAGGGGCAGGTACAGTTTTAGGTGCCAGGGGCACAGTAGTGAACAAAACAGAACTACTAGCCTTATGGGGCTTATCCACTGGTGGTGGTAGACTGGGCGGGGGAGACACATAATAAACAAATAAGGACAAATCAGAGTGTCAGATAGTTCCAGATACTGTGGAGAAAAATGGAAAAGGAAAACTCAGGAGGCAGTTCACACCTGAGGCAAGATGAATTTGATGTCAGGTTAGGCTACACAGACCCTGTCTCAAAAAAAAAGGAGGGGGAGGAAAAAGATTCAGGAAGGTAGACAAGAGGACAAGGAAGGTTTCTACTGAGGACAGTGAGGAAGAGATAGCAGGAGGAGAAGGAGGGACTCTGGGCAAGGGAGACTGGCGAGTATGTTCAGCTAAAGAGCCTATTAAGAAGGCGAATATGGGAATAAAGACTGAAGAGCAGGTAAGAGGCAGAGAGGAATTAAAACCAAAGTCTAGCTTCTCTACATCTGTTTAATTTTCCAGTTGTCCACTCACCTGGTGCATATAGAGGGCGTGCAGGCTCATCTCAGTGGATGCGTATTCCGACAGTACCAGGCTCTGCAGCTGTCCTTCCCACACACTGCTTCCGGAGCTGGCTGTCCTGGCATCCACCCTGTCCCTCCCAGCACAGACAGATATCAGTTGTCAACATTTTTGTTGTTGTTTTTTGAGGTAGGGTCTCACTTTAGCCTAGGCTGACCTGGATTTCACTATGCACTCTCAGGCTGGCCTCCAACAAATGGCAATCCTCCTACCTTTGCCTCCCAAATGCTGGGATTTATGGCGTGTGCCACCATGTCTGGCAGTTGTCAACATTTTTGAGACACACAAAAATTGTTATGGGCTACTGCCATGCCCTCCCATCTAGGCCCACCTCCACTCACCCAGAGCCTGTCATGGTGCTGGGAGCCCGGCCAGGAGGGGCCTGCCCAGGTTGCAGAGGGGAGAAGGAGCGTAGAGCAGAGGCTACTTCAGCTCTATGCCTGGAGTTCTGCAGGTCTCTGGGCAGTGGGGGTCCTCGGCAGGATGAGCCAGCCACCACATTTGCAATAAGGCTCAGGGGCTATGAAACAAAGAGGTAGGTAGAATTCTCAGGGCAGGGAAGAAGCCTCCAGGTCCCCTGGTATCCTGAACCTCAGGACCCAATGGCACAGACTGAACAAGCAGAGGAAACCTTCCACCCTGTGTCCTGTGCTCACTCCCCACTTCTAGAGTCCCCTGTGCCCATCCTTACCCAGGCCCCAGGTACACACCTCAGACTCAGACTGTAAGGACTGGATGGATGTGAAGAGGGCATTTTCAGGGAGCACACCACCTTGGGCCAGGCTAGCAGCTGCTCCGTCCCGCTGAACCTGCTCCTTGAGGAAGCCCAGGAAGGCAGTGCTCTCACGTGGGGGCTGCCAGCCAGGATTAGTGATGGCAAAGTGCATGAGTGACAACTCTGTTTTCCCATCCTCAGCTTGCTGGTACACTGAGGCCTCAGTCTGCCCTCCAGACAGCCACTGTGCAAACAAGAGAGAATGGAGTAAGCAAGCCGGTCTACCTATAGGAACTCTTCCTATATCTTTTGCTAGGAGAGGCCTTGTTCATTGTCTTATCTGTCCAGAGACCCTGATGCCCACCCCAAGAGTGGACTCATGCTGGATCAGCTACTTGTGCTATGCTTTTCTCAAGAGAACTTGGCCAGTAGTGACAATTAGGGCTGAAATCCAGCCAGACTTCCGATTACCAAGTAGTATGTCTGTAGTGCAGGGATGCTCAGCGGTAGGGCTGCCTTTATGTGATTTGTTGGCCTAGAAGGGGTGGCTTTTGCAGTTTGCTTAAGGACACTATGTCACTGCTCCACCTCTCCCAGTACCTGTGGATGACCATGCTGGCGAACATCCATCTGAGCAAAGGAGCAGGTATCCCCAACACCAACAACCTCCACGGTGAAGTTGCGGAAGAAGTCTATAATCTCTAGGGCCCGTGGGCGCAGGCAGAAAATGAGAATGAGGGGTGTGACAATGGGACTCAGTAACTCCTCCAAGATGAACACCTAAAAGAGGGAACCAAGGTCACAAGAGAGAAGGAGGGAGCCCAGCCCTGACCGCCGGGCTACTAGCCAGTCTCTAGCAGGCCCTAACTCCAACTCCACTCACTGCCTTGTACTGGAAGAGCTGGGCAAACTCGTCCCGGGTCTGCGAGCGGTGGGCATTACCCTGCCAGTGGTCAGGCATGTAGTGGATGTGAGCGAGGATCACACGGAGCAGCTGCTCAGGGCAAAACACCATGTGCTGGTCTGGGATGAAGGACCTAATGGGATGAGGATCATGGTGAGACATAAGCCTTTCCCACAATGCTAATCTGCTTTCTCCCCCCACCTGCTGCCCTGGCCCACCTGCACACAGTCACGGTGACTCCCAGAAGTGTGACCGTGGTAAGGACATGCTCCACAGCCAACACATCTTCGTCATAGATGGTAAGAGCAATAAGCACAGCTAGGATGGAGCCAGCGAAGAAGGCGCCATTCTTGGCCAGCAGCGTCAGTAGAGGTGACAAGAAGCAATTCATGTACTTGGAGGCAGGCTTGTAGCCACGGCTGAGGCGGGACTGCAGCTCATGCTCCAACTCATTGAAGTGGCGGAGGTAGCAGCGGCCATAGAGTGACCAGCAGCGTGCTCCCAGGGCCCCTGGTTCCCGCTTCAGCACCTCAGCATAGCTGAAGAAGGCATAAAGGATCTGCCAGATGAGAATGAGTGGGCACAGCAGGAAGTTGGCGATGCCAATCCACAGGATGCGGTTGCTGAGGCGCTGGGCCAGCTCCAACCGTTGCCCCCCACGTTTATACTCAGCCTTGAGGCTCCATTCATTAAGAAACAGAGAGCCAGGTCCCCAGAAGAGGATCAGCTCAAAGTTGTATTTGAGGCCACGGGTGAAAAAGACGGCCTCCCCAAGGCCAGGCAGGCGGAAGCGCAGAGGCAGGAGGGACTTGTTCACCAGTGCCACCATGTAGTTTTGGAAACGCAGGATGCGGTGGTAGATGTCCAGCTCTGTCAGCTCACGCTTGTGGATGCAGATCTGATGCTCTTTCTGGGTCTGCACGATCCGAGCCTGCACTTCCTGCCATGTGCAGTATGGAAGGGCAGACTGCAGGGTGGGGTGGAGAAGAGACAGATACGGAAGTGGGGTTATTACCTTGACCTCTTGCCTTACATAGATGTGGATCTCAGGGTCATGTGCTTAGCTGAGTAGTGTCCTTAAACAGATGCTTTCTGACCTGCTGCTATAGTTCAGATCTAGAAATATCCCTCAAAGCCCATGTGCTAAGGCCTGGCTCCCAGCCACTGGTGGGTGTTGGAATGTTTAAGAGGTAGGGCCTCTTAGGAAGCTACATCATCAGAGGCTGCCCTTGGAGGGGATATTGGGCCTTGGGACCCCACATCTTCATGCCTTTCTTTTTACTTCTTGGTCACAAGGTGAACTGGCTTCCTCTGTTACATGATCTTGACATGATATCCTGTCTCATCACAAGCCCAAAATCAGCAGGGTCAACCAACTATGGGCTGAAACACCAATACTCCCTGCCTGGCCAAATGAGCCAAAATAAACCTTGTCTTCTAATAAGCTGATTATCTCAGGTTTTTGGTCACACTAACAGAAAGTTGACTGGCGCACCTGCTAATAACATGGACATGCTACACTCATGAATATGTCTCATCCTTCCTAGGATGTAAGCTAAGGTGCTGCTAATTACCTAACTTTCAGTCTTACCATGGGGATACGTAGAGCATGCAGGTAGAAGGAGTGGATCTCCCAATAGCAGCAAATGTTATAGATGAACTTGATAAGCCGGTGGATCCAGAAGACACCAGCAATGACCAGGATAGTGATAAGGGAGCCATTTTCCTGAATCCTAGTAGCGGAAAAGAAGGGAGGTGGAGGTTCTCAATGATTCCTTCCTTGAAGACAGAGTCTTAGTAACATGTCCTGGAGGGTTGTGTACTGGAGTGTAAGTTGCTGCCCAGGCCCCATTCCAGTCCTATTTGCTGCAACAACTACAACTATAGGCTCCAGTGCCCTAGGACTTGTAACAGCCTTACCTGGCACTACAGACTTGGGCAGGCAAAAAGGCATCTGGCAGGGTGACCTTGACAGGCTCAGTAGGATGAAGACTGTGGTTCACCATCTTGTTGGCAAATAGGATGTCGTAGTCCACACAACTAACCAGGAAGGTGGTGAAGGCAACCACAAAGAGGAACTGCCTGGGGAATTAAGAAGAGGGGGTATAGTCCAAGAGTCAGAGAGGTGCTGGTGAAATAACAGTGGAATAAGAGAAGAGCCTGGAAGCTGAACAAGATGGGCCATCTACGAGACTGAAGAATTCCCAATGGGCTACCTGCTGCTCACCTCATAAGACCTTTCAGGCCCAAGCTGGCTATTTTCTGCTCTTGGCCTCAGGTGTCACAGAATCAGCCTGCTTTTTTCACACTGTGATTATCTACCACCATGACTTTTGATTTTCAAAGGTTTTTTGATTATAGTCTATATTCCCTTATCTTTGATTTTTTTGAGATGGTGGTTAGAAGCCCTTTGGGGATGTGAACCCCTTTCTTATTAAGAATTCCCTTTCTCACCCCTCCCTTTTAGCAACACTACACTGCTCCTTCCAAAAGGTTCCCTTTCCAGCACTCAAAACTAAAGAGGCTCTTTCCTCAAGTGCCATCTGAGTTACCTCTTAACTGAACAGACACATCCTACTATTGATGGAATGAATGATCAACATGTGAGTTCTCTTCATGAGAGAGAGAGGACCTAGAAAGCTCTTCTTATAAGGTTTTAGTGCAGCACCCAGTCCTAAACTATAAATGTTTGCTAAGTTTTGAGCCTAGGATTGAGTTGCATTGGCAGGTGGGGGCAGGTGTGAGTGCAAAGGAAGACTGAGATGCATTCCTTCACCACATCATCCATCCCTTTGTATACTTACATGAGCTCAAAAATCTCCCCGATGAGCATACATGTGAAGCCATTCTTCTGGTGCAGATTATAAACGTGTAAGTGTTAAGAAAAAATGCAAAATCAGCAAAGACAGATGTCAAGAGCACAGACCTTGATATCACACACCTGAGCTTCAGTCCTGGTTCTGAGTGTGACTTTACACAGGTTAATTAACTGCTCTCAGTTTTGTCCACAGTGGTAAATTAGGACAAGCAACACCTGTCTTATAGGATTATTAGGTCTAAGAAAATGATGCAAAGTATTTAAACACAGAACTGACAATATGAATCAAAAGACATTCATTATTGCAATGATTAACATTCCTTTGAAAGTAGGCTCACCCTTGGAAAAGTTCCTTATGAATTAGCACAAGTACACACAGCTCTCAGTAAATGTGGGGATATCATTATTTTTAACAGTCTATTTCACTAGTCTCACCCAGCCTTAGGATAAGTTTCACTTTCTCTTCCATGGACTGGAGTTAAACCTGCCCAACTTCTCATCTGGGACCTGGCTCAGAAAAGGGCCTTAAAGGTCCTAAAGCTCCAACAGAGATACAAAGGATATTCGAGAGAAGAAGAGGTCAAGGTTTTCGATGTGGTGCCAAGGTGCTGCGGGCACAGGAGCAGAATGTCAGTCCTAAAGGAACAAAAGACCCTCACTCCCTCAGTGTCCTCCACTAACTCTCCCCCATGCCTTTGCTCTGGCTGTCATGTCCAAGAACTCACACTTGCTCCCCTCAGCGACGTGCACCAACAGGTCCTCCTCCCCTGGGGGTGAATCACTGTAGGAAGCCTCTAGGCGTTGGTATTCAGTGTCAAACTGCGCCATCACCATCGCCCCCTGTCCACCTTGTCAACCTGCCAGTGATGAGGAAGAAGAGACCATAAATCAGACACAGGTGCTACCCATCTGCTGCCCTGCAAGCATAGAAGGATAGAAGGAGTAAGAAAGAATCCTTGGGAGTTATTTCTACCACCAGCCACCTCAGTTTAAAGGCAGAGCAGAAGTATTAACCCAAGGAAAGCAGTAAGCTTGGGGCTTGAGGGGGCCTTAACTTTGCTCAGTAAATCCCAGAATTTTTTTTCCCCCTGAGGCATGGTCTCACTCCAGCAGAGACTGACCTGGCACTCACTCTGTAGCTCCAGGCTAGCCTCAAACTCATGGAGACATACTCTCTCAGCCTCCCTAGTGCTGGGATTAAAGTATCTACTGATATTCCCTTGCCTAAAGCCCCTTTGGTGGTGTGTGTGTGTGTGGGAGGGGGTGAGCTGCTTCATGTTCAGTTCAAAGGAGGTAAAGTTTCCTCTCCTGCCCCTCCTGGAAACCCTGGTCTCCCCAGAAAAAAAAAAAGTTTACAATATAAGCATATGGCCTACCAGCTCCATGGACAGTGTCTGCTCCGCTCCAGCCCTGGGTGCCCTGGTTGGACGGCTGCTGAAGGGAAAGGTGTCAGGCCTCAAAGAGTGGGGAGTTGGGATAGAAAAGAACCCAACCCTCCTCCCACCCACCCAAGCCCCAAGGAGACCACCAGGACTGAGACCTCTCCTGGCTGTTCTGTATAGGGTCATCTCCCCCTAGGATACCCAGGGATAACTTACTGACCCAGTGGAGACTGAATCAGTATAGGTAAAAGCTCACACAGTCCTTCTGGACTGTTTAGAACTCAGACATGTCTTTCAGGGTCCACAAAACCCCAAAGTCCAGATCAAAGACCAGGAAGACAGGCACAGCTTCTGGGGGAATTCTGGGTGAATAAATCTGTGGGGGGTCCCTAGGCCCCTGGCGCCAGGCAGAGCAAAGATGGTATATAACCAGTTAGTGCAGACCCTGGGGAAGATGGATCTTGGCTCTTTGGGGATTACCTCGGTTAGTGAGAGCCCTGCCCCTCAGGAAATACATTCCCTGGGTGGGTCAGTGTACCGAGGGCCCATTGACTCCAGCAGAAATGGCCTGGGCTCAGGGGTGCCTGTGGATGGTGGAGGGGTCGAGGCAGACCTACAGCTGATCTCCCTGGTGGACTGGGACGCCTCCCCAAACCCAGCCCCCAAGGCCCCGGCACAGTGCGGGCCTGGGTCGCCGGGCCCCAGGCCATGGGCTAGGTTCCCAACAGCGGACACCCAGGCGCGCGGCCCCGGCGCTCGCGCGCGCCCCCGCCCGCGCGCGCCCTCTAGCAAAACATTCCTGCTGCGCGCCCCCGGCCCGCCCGCCCGCCCGCGGCTCCCCGTCCCCCGTTACCCGCCGCCAGCTCACTTGGGGCTCTGTGGGCACCCCTGGCCAGATCCAGCCTGGGCCTAGGGAGTCCGATGACCAGCCTCGCGTGTCACCTCAGGAACCGAGACCCGGGCGATTCCAGCGGCCCGGTCGGTTCGGCTGGGCTCCGCCAGACCCGGAGCTCTAGGCCGCCGTCTGCCACTCACTGTCACCCGCAGCCAGCCTGGCCAATGAGCACGGGGGGGTGGAGACACGTTGGCCAATCCCCGGGCGAGGGGCAGGGCGGAAGGCTAGAGGCGGGTGTTGGAACCCCGAGGACCAATGATGCGCTCCGCGTGAGGCGGGGCGCGGGCGCCACGGTGTGTCCTCTCGGCCGCTCCGTAGTGACGGGATTGTCGCGGTGTTGCAGAAATCTGGCTTTGGAACTGTGGACGTGCGTGCGGCTCGGTTGCCGGGCGGTGCGGTGCGGCTTCGCAGGGCGGGACGAGTCCTCCGGGTTCCGTCCTCGCCGAGGGCTGCGGGGCTGGGCTCCCGGGGTGCCGGATGCTCCCCGTCTCACCCTGGCCGGGCTCTAGGACTCGAGCGAGCGGGCGCGGGTCCCGCAGCTCCCTCCGCGGTGCCGGTTCTCCCCGTCTCTGCTCCGGGACTCCCCTTGAGCCATGGCGCCGGTGCCCGGGGCGGCCGCGGCTCCGGCGCGCGTCTCCCTACTGGACCTCCGAGCCGATGCTCCGCTCCTCCGGGGCCTGAGCCTGGTGAGCCAAGCTCCTGGGGAGGCCCTGCCCGGGGCTCCGCTTACTTCCGGTCCAGGTACCCGCCAAGGCTGGGGTGGGGTCCTCGGGGTTTAGTACTCCAGGGAAGACTTCTCACTGGGAGACCGCACCGACTCCCCCCTTTCTGTTGGATGCGTTTCTGTTTCGGTTTAAACTTTGGAAAGTTTTCAGCACCCGCCCACGAGTTGACTCCAAACAAATTCGTAGCTGTAGTTTATGAGCCGTCACGTTTATAGCACTGCCTTTAAAAACACGTTTCCTAGTTATATTTCAACACTAACGATTCCAGTCAAATCTGTTTCTTTGTGCTGAACTTACTACTAATTTTGTGGAATTTTAACCTGCTTTTGGCCTTGCTTTCTTGCACTTCTCTTTAGCAGTCCACAGTAATTGGAACTGTAAACCTTAATAATGGCATTTAGGAGCTGGAGAGATAGCTGAGCGATTAAGGCACTTACCTGCAAAGCCTAACGACTTGGGTTCAATTCCCCAGTACCCACGTAAAGCCAGATGCATAAGATGGCAAATGTGTCTGGAGTTTGTTTGCAGTAGCTAGAGGCCCTGGCGTGCACATTCTCTCTCTCTCTGCTTACAAATAAGTAATAAATAAAATATATTAAAAGCTAAAAATTGGATTTAGGAAGTGTTTTTATACAGTTAAAATAATCTTATGGAAAAAATAAAGTCATTTTAGAGGCTGGAGAGATGTCTCAGCAGTTAAAGGCACTTGATTGCAAAGCCTAATGGCTGGGGTTTGATTCCCCAGTACCCACATAAAGCCAAATGCACCAAGTGGCACATGTGTCTGGAGTTTGCAGTGGCAGAAAGCCCTGGTGTGCCCATACTCTCTCTGTGTCTGTCTAATAAAATATATTATAGGGGGCTGGAGAGATGGCTTAGTGGTTAAGGTGTTTGCCTGCAAAGCAGAAGGACCTGAGTTTGATTCCCCAGTACCTATGTAAAGCCAGGTGTACAAGGTGGCACATGCGTCTGGAGTTTGTTTACAGTGGCTAGAGGCCCTAGTGTGCCCATGCTCTCTTTACACCCCTCTCTCTCTCTCTCTCATAAATAATAAATAAAATATTTTAAAAATATATAAAAGAATAATTTTGACCTGTAACCCCAGCATTTGGGAAGTTGAGAGAGGAAAATGAGAGCTTAAGGGCAACCTGAACTACATTATGAGACCCTGACTCAAAAAAATAAAAATAAAAAAAGGCCATGTGTGGTGGCTCACCCCTGTAATCTCAGCACAGGAGGCTGAGATAGGAGACAATTTTTGAATTCCAAGTTAGCCTGGGCCAAAGTGAAGCCCTGACTCAAAGCAACAACAACCCCAACAATCTGGGTGTGGTATTGAGCACTCAAGATGCAGAGGTAGAGCCGGGTGTGGTGGCACACACCTTTAATCCCAGCACAGGTAGAGGTAGGATCGATGTGAGTTCAAGGCCACCCTGAGACTACATAGTGAATTCCAGGTCAGCCTGGACTAGAGTGAGACCCTACCTCGGGGGAAAAAAAAAAAAAAACAATGATTTTCGACAAAACCTAAATCAGAAGTACAGAGACCCCTAAGATCTCAATAAAACAGCCTTAATACTCACCCACCACGACTCAGGGAACTGAGCGGAAGAGGGGGTGGAAAGATTGTGAGAGCCATGGTGGGGGAGAATACCCAAAATCATGGCCACCCTCAGTAGCAACACTCTAAGGCCGGCAGAACCAGGCTGTCCATGGTCCCCTGCCCCAAGGACTGATCCAGACTACCCAAGGAGGAGGATTTCCAGCTGATTGGGGATGGGGAAGAGGGGCATTGGGGAATGGGGGATACCAACTTACCGAACTTATTGTTTGCCCATTAAATAATGTAACTCATTATGGACAATAAAAAAAAAAGATATAGAGGTAGAAGGATCACCATGAGTTCAAGACCAGCCTGAGACTACAGAGTGAGATCCAGGCCAGCCTGGGCTAGAGTGAGCCCCTACTTCCAAAAGAAAAATTAACCAACAAAACAAAAACATATATGTATATATATTTAAAATGCTTAAAAGTTATATATATATAACTTTTAAGCAGAGGGAGATAGAGACAGAGAGAATAGGTGCACCAACCACTGCAAATGAACTCCAGATGCATGCACCACTTTACATCTGGCTTACATGGGTCCTGGGAAATGGAACCTCGGTTGTTAGGTTCTGTAGGCAAGTTCCTTAACTGCTGAACCATCTCTAGCCCCAAAACAAAATTTTAAGAGCTAGGAAATATAGTTCAGAGGTAGAACACTTCTATTGGATGCATGAGACCCCGAGTTCAATCTCTAAGCACTGCAAAAGCAATAATTTTAGGGTTGACTGGGAAGGGAATGAAAGCCACTTACCTTTAAAGGATCTTGAAGTGGGATTTGGTCAGGTACAGAGATGGGGTGCAAGATTCTCCCAGGCCTGGTCTTCGTGGATGTGTGCTTGCTTATCCCCAGAGAGGACACCACATAAGTTCACTGGTGGAACAAGAAAAAAGGGTTGCCCATTATCCACATCAGTGGAGTTCTATGGCAAAAGACACATTTCTGAATATATCAGAGGATTTGGCTACCATTGACTAAGGAAGCATTGCCCTGATTAATGAAAAAAAAAAAAAAGACAGCTCTGGTCATTTACTCTTGCTAGAAGGTTCTTCAGTGTGCTCAGTAGCTCTTAATGAAATAAAATTAAAAAAACAAATCTAGGGAGACGCAACTCAGTGATAGAGCCCATCTATAGCATGTATTAAATCCCCAGCACCAAAAAGAAAAACAGTTGACCACAAATTATTTCCTACAAAATTCTCTAAATAGTTATTTGGCTAATTGAATATGCAGTATTTTCCCTATACAGCTGATATCTTTTTGGAAGCATATTTAGTGTATAAAATGATAGCTACACTGTTTATTTCATGATTACAAGATTGCAAATTCCTTGAAGACAAGGTTGTGCCATCTCTTTCTTTTTTATTCTACTATTTTCAGACATTGGATTCATAGTATATTGAATATAATCCCTGCCTACTTCTAACTACTCTTTGTGTTCAGGTGACAGGGCAAGCCCAGAAAGGAAAGTATTCCAGGGCCCTCTGGATATTTCAGAAAAATTATATTGCTCAGCCTGTGACCAGACTTTCCAGGACCACCAAGAACAGGTAAAAGGCTAAATGTTAGAAGCAAAAGTGCAGTGGTAGTGGGTGAGGTAGGATGGGGGGACTAGACATTGGCTGTAGCTTGTTAATCAAGGGCCATGTTTTTTCTAATGCACTTGGTGTTGCCTGCTGACCTGAAATTCAGTATGTAGTCTCAGGATGGCCTTGAACTCACAGCAATTCTCCTGCCTCAGCCTCCCTAGTGCTAGGATTAAAGGTGTGTGTTACCACGCCTGGTTCTATGACTGGTCTAGCTAGTATACAAGGCAATGCTGGAACATATTTCCATTGCCATTCTATACTTCCCTCCTTATACCAGAGAGAACATTACAAGCTTGACTGGCATCGCTTTAACCTAAAACAACGTCTCAAGAACAAGCCTCTTCTGTCGGCTGTGGACTTTGAAAAGCAGAGTTCCACAGGTGATGTCTGGTGGGAGGGAGGCCTGGGCGGGAGCAGGATATGGGGGTGCATAAAGGCCTAACAGGGTTTGATGAGAGGTCAAAGATGAGTGCCAAACTTGTGTGTCCTGTGTTGTCTGTCTTCAGGGGATCTTTCTAGTATCTCAGGATCAGAGGACTCAGACTCAGCTAGCGAAGAGGACTTGCAGACATTAGATGGAGAGAGGGATGACCGTGAGAGGCCTAATCGACTCCCAGGCTTCTACCCCCATCGGGTCCTTTTCCAAAATGCCCAGGGCCAGTTTCTTTATGCTTATCGCTGTGTCCTAGGCCCTCACCAGGCAAGTGACAGTAAAGGTTGTGTGATCAATCCCAGCTTTTTGTATACTCAGTCTAAATTTCCCCTTAGCCAGCCCATGTCTTACTACCTCCCTTCTTTCCTTTTGGGTAATGAAATCACACTTGGATTGAAACTAGCCTGAATCTTGAAAGGATCAAGTGTAATAGAATTAATCGGGAGCAAATGAGTCTGTTTGAATTGTGATTCTACTACTTGATTTTCTACTACTACCTTCAAGCCTCCTTTGTAAAATAGAAACAAGGCTCAGGATGGTTAATAAATGAGTTAATGCATGTGAAGCATTTAGCACTGGCACGTGGTTTCTTGTTCCCAATGGAAGGAGCAAGTAAAATGTTTCTGCCGTGTCTGTTGTCTAGGTTCCTCCAGAAAAGGCAGAATTTCTGCTGCAGAACCTGCAGAGTGGAGGTCCACAATACTGCGTGGTACTCATGGCTGCAGCTGGTCACTTTGCTAGTGCAGTTTTTCAAGGGTGAGAGGGTGCTGCTTTGTGGGGTAACAATAGATTGGTTCCTGTTTGGGAACACCAGCTGGTCTCCAGTACTGATTCTGTGCTGTCTACAGAAGAGAAGTGGTGACACACAAAACCTTTCACCGCTACACTGTGCGGGCCAGGCGAGGCACAGCTCAGGGACTTCGGGATGCCCGGGGTAGGGCGCCACGTTCTGCTGGAGCTAACCTGAGGCGTTACAATGAAGCCACACTATATAAGGTTAGTTAGGCCTCCCAATCTGGTGGTCTTATGATCCCTTTTCTGTCTCACAGTTTTATTAAAAGTTAACAGGGCTGGAGAGATGGCTCAGCGGTTCAGGCACTTGTCTCCAGTGCCTAAGGCCCCAGGGTTCAATTCCCCAGGACCCACATAAGCCAGACCCACAAGGTGGTGGCCCTGGTGCGTGCTCTCTCTCTCTCTCTCTCTCTCTCTCTCTCTCTCTCTCTCTCTGCTTGGAAATGAATAAATAAAATATTTTTAAAAAATAAAAAAAATAAAAGTTAACAGCAGCGAGGTTGTAGACCTCCATAGCCTTCCTAGACAGAGATCTCCAGGAGCATTAGTTCCCTCATTCTCTCTCCCTCTGTGTTTTCCTCTCTTTCCCTCTCTCTGGATCTGGCTTATGTGGGTCCTGGGGAATTGAACTGGGGGCCTTAGGCTCTGGTGGCAAGTGCCTTAACCGCTGAGCCATCTCTCCAGCCCTCTGCACATGATCATAGGACTACTATTTTGTTTGTTTGGTGGTTTCTAAAAATAACAAGTAATGTTATGTCAAATGGAGCTACTTTCTTCCCTAGGAAGTTCGTGACCTGCTGACAGGGCCGAGCTGGGCTAAAGCACTGAGAGAGGCTGAAATGATATTGCTACGTGCCCCCAGCTCTGGCCGGTCCTTGTTCTTTGGAGGCCAGGGAGCACCCCTGCAAAGGGATGATCCCCGACTTTGGGATATCCCCCTTGCTACGCGTAGACCCACCTTTGGGGAGCTTCAGCGTGTGCTCCATAAGCTGACCACCCTGCATGTCTATGGTGAGCCTCTGATCCAGAGCTCTAGACCTCATAGAGCTTTTTTTTTTTTTTTTCTGGTCCTTCGATACAGCCTGATGACATTTGGAGAGAAACCTGGCTGGAATTTGAGAAAGATCTTTTGTTTCATGACAGATGAAGACCCTCGGGAAACAGTGAGATTGCACTCACCTCAGACACATTGGAAGCCAGTGAGAGAGGAAAGGAAGAAGGCTCCTGAGACGGAAGGAACAAAGGTTTCCAGTGATGAACATGAAGCACGTGGGCAGGATGAAGAATCACCCAAGCAGGGTTTGAGCACCACCTGGCAATTGCCAGAAATATCTTGGTGTCTGTTCTAGAAGTATAGTGACAAATTCTTAAAATTGACCCATCTCCCAAATGATAGATAGGCCTTTTTACTAGACATACCCACCCCCTCACACCAGCATACTTATAAAATGAGGTTTGTTTGTAATCCCAAACTTTTTTGTTCGTTGGTTTGACTTTTTGAAACAGGCTCTCACTAAGTATTCCAAGCTGGCCTGGAACTCCCTATGTAGCCCAGGTTGGTTTCAATCTCATGGTAATCTCCTCCTCTCTAAAATGTTGGCATTATAGGTATGAGCCACCACACCTAGCTGTTTCATTTTTGAGGCAGTTTCAATGTCTAGTGGAGACTGGCCTAGAGCTTTCTATGTTGCCTAGGCTGGCCTCTAACTCATTATCCTTCTGCCTTGACCTTCCACATGCTGGGATTACAGGCATGTACTGCCACACCCATCAGCTGAGACATGTTTAGTGACCTTGCCAGATATCCTGTTACTATTTTTTGTTTACAGATATATCATGGTACTTAGAAAAGTCTTACTGCAGAAGGAATGTATTACTTAAGTCTGATTGGATGATCTCTACCATCCTCATGATGCTCATAGGGAGAATCCAGGGACAAAATAAAAACACTTCATGTCAGGATGCTCTGGATTATCTTTTTATAGACATAAGTATTTGAGGAAGCCCACATCCTTCCACCCTTTGCTTATTCCCTAGATGGGATTAACAGGTCACATTTTTCTCTAGGCTCAGGGTCACAGGGAGAAGATGAATCCCAGGTAGAGCTGGAGCTAGTGGAAATGACATTGAGAACCCTGGATCTTTGTGAGTTTGAAGTATTGCCCAAGCGGAGGAGGAAAAGAAAGAACAAGGAGAGAAGTCAAGATCGGCAGTCTGGGGCACATAAGGTGTTTCTCCAACAACCTCAAGAAAATAAGCCATTCTCACAGTCAGCTCTGGAGGGTGCAGCCCCTTTGGGTACTTCGGTTGATGAGGCCAAAGCTCCTGATCAGTCCGAGCTGTGGGGTGTGCTTCTAGCTGCCTGTCGAGCTGGAGAAGTTGAGGTGCTGAAGCTCCAGCTAGGTGCTGGGCCTGCAGACCCTGGAGTTATGTCCCTACTCAATGCCCCCTTGGGCTCCGGTGGCTTTACTCTCCTGCATGCAGCAGCCGCAGCTGGAAGAGCCTCCATAGTTCGTCTCCTGCTAGAAGCAGGTGCTGACCCCACCATGCAGTAAGTAAGAGCTTCCATTCTGAGCCAGTTTGGGTATGAGGAGGATAATGAGTAGCTCATGTTGGCACTGGCTATTTACATTGTTTTCTCGGTTTGGTGATGCTAGGAAAGGCAGGAGGCAAGTTGAACCCAGTTGTCGGTTTTTGCACCTAGGGACTCCAGGGCTCGACCACCTTACACCGTAGCAGCTGACAAACCAACACGTAACGAGTTCCGAAGGTTCATGGAGAAGAATCCTGATGCCCATGATTATGGAAAGGCTCAGGTCAGCTGGAAAGGAAGACAGAGCGGGAGGGTTCCAGAGATCCTTGCTTGGTCCTTTTCACTTCCTTGCAGCTTTAAAAAGGAGAGCTTGTGTGGGTCTTAATATCTTCTGGAAATCCTCCAGGTGCCAGGGCCACTCACGAAAGAAATGGAGGCCCGGCAGGCGACACGCAAAAGAGAGCAGAAGGCAGCTCGGCGACAGCGGGAGGAACAGCAGCAGAAGCAGCGGGAGCAGGAGGAGCGGGAACAGGAGGAGCGTCGGCGATTTGCTGCCCTCAGTGACCGAGAGAAGGTGAAGCTAAGGGCTCTTCCACAGCAAGCCTTCTTCCCAGGCTTCCTCCTGTCTCCAGAGTGCAGCGGTCACTTCTGGAGAATGTCATTCACTACTGAGACCTTGTCTTTAACACACCTCTTTCTCAGAGAGCGCTAGCTGCAGAGCGTCGACTTGCTGCCCAGTTGGGAGCCCCTTCATCTCTGATTCCTGACTCTACAGTCGTCAACACTGGGTATGGTGCCGTGGGGTGAGTGAGGGGTGGGCTCCTATGTTGTAAAGACTGGAGCAAGTGCAATGATTAGCCTACATGGAGATCAGAAGGGTTGCTGAGGGGATTTGAGCTATCCTGAGACCTTCGAGGGCTGGGGAGATCTTGGATTAGACAGTTCCTGGGGTACCCATCCAGCCATTTGTCTTCCTCTTGTTCAGACGCTGCTGGAGTTGTGGAGCATCACTTCAAGGCCTCATTCCCTTTCACTACCTTGACTTCTCATTCTGCTCCACTCGGTGCCTCCAAGATCATCGGAGCCAGGCATCAAGGTCTTCTTCCTGATCTCTTGCAGACACATGGGCCAACTCTAGGCCTCAAGAAGGCACACTCACATGAGCTCTGTTTCTTTTGCCCCATCAAGCACAGGGTTATTTGGAAGATGGGGGTGAAGGATGCTCAGGAACCAGGGCAAAGACAGAGGAGTGTGAAGCTGGTACTGTCTTTAATCATAATAAAGTTTGGCAAGGAAACTGCACTTGTACTTATATTCAAAGGTACTGTAGCCTTTGTTTCTGGATGATCACTGTGGCCAACACCAAAGGGTTTTGCCTGTGTCCTAGGTTCTAGGGTCACCTTTCATTCAGTGCCCACTTAACTCCATTGGTTCATAAGTTTCTGAGAGAAAATACGTATATGTCCAATGCAAGGTGCTGTTGAGGATAGGCTTATTCAGAAATTGGATTTGGGGAGGGTTAGGCACATTTTCTAGCTCCAGGATTGTGATTTCATTGATGGATCTCCTAGGAAACAACAGGGGTCTTGGCACGTACAAGGTTTGCTGTGGCCCCCGCTTTGTCCAGTACCGACCCAAGTTAAACCCATTGATCCAGACTTGGCCCTGTGGGAGAGGGATAGAGTGGGGGGGAGGTCAGCTTTCCAAGGGATAAAATCATACCCTTTCAGGTTTCTGTTTTTTCTTTTTTAATCTCTGTGTGTGGGTATATATCAGAGGACGTCAGTTGTCAATTCTCAACTCCCATTTTGTTTGAGGCAGGGTCTCTTGTTGAGTCCACTGCTATGTACATGCCAGGCTAGCTGGTCATGACCTTCCCAGGATTCTTCTGTCTCCACGCCCATCTCACTATAGAAGCACTGGGATTATAGGCATACGCTACTATGTCCAGCTCTACATGGGTTCTGGAGATCTGTCAGGTCCTCACACTTGTATAACAAGTGCTTTGCCCACTACACTATCTCCCCAGACTCCCCTTCCCCCCAGTTACTACCATTAGTAATACCTTGGTCCATCCAGGTAGATAAAGAAATGTGTCCCCAACTGAGCCTAAAATTTTAAATGTTGTGGAGTAGAAGGTGGGGCCAGAAAGAACTTGAGGCTGTGGTTTTTTCAGCAAGTGGAGGGGAAACCACCACCTCACAAACTTATCAACTTTCAAGGGGAATATCTTCCATTCAGTGAGAATCATTTGCCCCAGAATTGGTGGCTCTAACAGGCCCTGTGAAAAAGCAAATAAAGTCATTAGTCACTGGGTGCAAAGGCCACACAATTCCTAATCAAGCTACAGAGTGTAACTGTGGTCATGTCCACACCCTTACAAGCCACTATCTCTGCCTTACTCTAAGGTCAGGATTCTAGTTTGCCTTCCATTAGGTCCCTGCCTTCCAAGATATTTGTTAGTAAGGGTACTAGGGGATAACAGAAAAAAAAACAAGCCTACCTTGAAGTCACTATGGTTAGACCCAAAACTGAGCCTCCCCATGTTCTCCAGCAAGATGTCCAGTTTGGCCCCCACCTTTCCAGTCAAAGATAGTTGGTGTCTCATATTTCGTTCCAGAACACCTTGGAACACCTGTAAGAGATCAGCTCTATGAAAGAGTGGGTTCAGTATCTCACAGTGGGAGCCCCATTAGCACACTTGATTTGGAGGGTAAGAGGAATGTGACCTTACCTTACCTGTCATTTATCTACTATCATTCTTTTTAAAAAAAATTAGCTGGATGTAGTGTCATATGCTTTTAATTCCTGCACTTGGGAGGCAGAGGTAGGATTCTTGTGAGTTGGAGGCCAGTCTGGAACTATAGAGTGAGTTTCAGATAAGCCTGGACTAGAGAGGCCCTACCTCAAAAAACAAACAAACAAAAAATTATTTAGAGAGAAGGCACACCAAAGCCTCCTGCTGCAAATGAACTCCAGATACATGTCTACTTTGTGCATCTGGCTTTATGTGGATACTGGGAAATTGAACCCAGGCTGTCAGGTTTTGCAAGCAAGTGCCTTTGACCACTAAGTCATCTCTCCAGCCCCCTCTACCATCATTCTTGAGCTCTGAGACAGGGTCTCTATGTAGTCCAGGACGGCCTTGCACTCACTATGTAGCTCAGGCTCATGATCCATTTACTGCCTCAGCTTCCTGAGTGCTGGGTTTATAGGCATGCCTCACCACACTCCTGGCAGGAACTCTATCCTTAATCATACTCTTCTTCATCCCAACTGATACATGATGAATCCTCTATAGATATGGGCATGCAAGTGGGAAAAGATGGAGATGGGAGAACCTAAGACTATCAAGTGCTGTACAAAAGAGGAAATTGAGACTCATATGTCAACCTGGAATTAGGTTCTTACCCCATCTACCATCACATAGGCACGGTCATGAACTCCATTATTTGGCACCCAGAATAGTGTTGGTTCAGAAACTGTGTGAGTCAAATAGGTCTGGTACAACATGAAGCCATGGTCCTGTTTATGAAAGAATGAGTGCTTTAAGATAAACTGGGTGATAAGAAAGGCCATTGTGGGGACATCTGGTAGCTAGAGGCTCTTTTGGCTATAGCTATTAAGGGAGCCTGTCATTTTTAGTAGATGTGAGTTTATGCCTTACCTGATCTACAGCCTCAAAGGATAATGGTAAAAATGAACGAATGGGCCCGTTGGGGCAAAGTAAGTCTAGGAAAGCCAGCAAACTCCCATCCTATAAGAATAACGGGTAATAATGAGGATAGCAGGTAAGTTTCTGGATGGAGGGCTGGTCAGGGTAGGCTGTATAGAAAACATGTCAAATCAGAAAAGATGGGGAAGAACTTACCAGCTTCAGAGTCAGAGGTCCAAGCATCATCTTGGGGCTTGGGGGAGGTAAGGGTCCCAAGGGAATTTCCTGGAACTGAACCCAAATTCTCTCAGGAGCCATAAGAAAACCCTGAAACAACCCCTATTCAAAGAACCTAAAAGAAAGTTCTTAACTTGGAGCCCAGGGAGGGCTGGAGGGGATCATGAAACACTAATTTTGCACACAAGTGTAACTCCCCAGATAGTCCCATTTGCTCAAGAGGACTCTGTCACCCAGGCAACCACCACAGATTTACAGGATTCCTTTACAATCTAGACACTCCCTTCTCCCAAGTTAATAAAGGGCACCTTGCTGATAACATTTCGAAGAGCAAAGAGCTTAGGTGTGGGATCCCCTGCTTCAGATATGGGTGCATCATAGTCGTAGCTGGTAGTAATTGGAAAAAAGCGTCCCTTCTCGTCAGCACCTGGGATTAAAGAGTTTTTAATAATTCATCTTTTTAGATGATTGGTACTAAGTAAAGGATTTGCAGAGAATTTTGCCACCAGAAGGGAAAGTAATGGCCATATCCAGCTTCTAGGCACCCTGATCCACCCATCCCTGAGATGCTAATTCTATGCTACTTTCTGCTCCAGAGACCATCTGTACTTACCATTCCAGTATCCAAAGTTGGTACCACCATGAAACATGTACCTGAAGTGGAGGAAGGTGGAGAGGAAAAGTAAAAGCTGGTCCATAGAATCTTTTTTTTGTTTTGTTTTGTTTTTTAAGGTAGGGTCTCTAGCCCAGGCTGACCTGGAATTCACTATGTAGTCTCAGGGTGGCCTTGAACTCATAGTGATCCTCCTACCTCTGCTTCCCAAGTGCTGGAATTAAAGCTATGCGCCACCAGCCCAGTTTAGAACCTTAATGTTTATACCCAATCCCTAGTAACATTCATATTGTGTCTCTAGTTACATGTTCACACTGGCTCCCAACTTCAACATTCTTTCTAGTCCTCTGGTTACATCTGGACTGGATCGTGTGGAGTGATTCTGGCCCCAGTAATCCAGCCATCCTGTGTAGTACTCAGAATTCACCTACCATGTGAAGGAAAAGGAACCATAAGTAAGGTGGAAACCAAGCTAGATCCATTCCTACCCAATTCTTGCTTTGATTCCCATTCCCCATGATCCCTCACCAATGGTCCATGGGGTTCATACTTCCGAAGCAGGGCAAAGATTTTAGTCATGTTGTCAGCTGCCAAAAGGAAGCAAAGGTAAACGATAAAAATCACAGAGGGGTGGCCCTCTCCCAGATTCCACTCTTAAACCTGTTTAGGAGACCTGGGCCAAAATCTACAGTGGTAAAGAGTCCCTGGAGGGAGCCACATTTGAGTCCTTCAGGACCATCTGTGGTGAAGAGCAAGATCTCATCTCCAAGTAATGCACGGAAGAGCCCAGCCAAGTGTCTCATGTAGCTGAAGTCGCAGGCCTTGTAGCTACCATATTCATTCTCCACCTGCCAGGGAAAAGGAACGAGAATCCCAGGTAGAAGGCAGAGAAGGTTAAGGACCCTTTGCACCTCCTGCCCTTGCCCAGTCAATGTACTCCTTGTACCTGAATGCTAATGATGTTGCCCCCGTTGTGGTAGAGAAATGGATATATCTTTGGCAGCAAGACCTTGAACCAGGAGTCCACTGCATGGAGGAAGTCTAAAGAAAGGATCAGTGTGCTCTGTTTATTATAGGCCACCACCACTTTTGTAGCCCCACCCCCTAGCACCCTGGCTAGCCACCTTAGTTCTGCCCATACTCTAGGCTCTAGCTTCTATCTTTCTTGCCCACAACTAGATATTGGAAGCAATAACTTTAGAAAAAACTTGTCACAAAAATCCTGGGGATTGGGAGGTTGTTCAGTGGTTAAAGGCACTTGCCTGTAAGCTCCAGTTCAGTTCCCCACCCACCCCCCCAAGCAAATAAATATTTTTTAAAGGAAACCTTAATCCAGGTATGGTGGCACAAGCCTTTAATCCCAGCACTTGGGAGGCAGAGGTAGGATGGTCATGAGTTTGAGGCCACCGTGAGGCTATATAATGAATTCCTAGTCAGCCTGGACTAGAGCTAGACCCTAATTGGAAAAACTTGGAAAAACCTAAAACAACAACAACAACAAAAAAAAAAAACCCAAAAGCAAAACATCAGGAGCCAAGGTGTGGTAGCACATGCCTTTAATCCCTGCACTCAGGAGGCAGAGGTAAAAGGATCGCTGAGTTTGAGGCCAGCCTGGAGCTATAGAGTGAGTTCCAGGTCAGCTTGGACTATAGTGAGACCCTGCCTTGAAAAATAAATCAGGGAAAATATATTGTGTGCTAGTGCCAAAGAGAACAAATAAGGCAGGGAAGGAGGTATAAAATATGTGTTGGGGAGCTTAACACTTAGCGGGTACAGGGAGCCTCACTGAGGTGCTTTCTGCAGGAGTGCTGAGGGAGTGCCACATGCAAAGTCCTTGAAACAAACCTGAGGATGGTGGGTTTGAAAAACCAGCAGTGAGGCCGGTGTGGCAAGGGAGAGGGGCAGACACCATAGAGCTGACAGGCATAGGACATGGGCTTCTATTGAAGAGAAAGAACTGGCCATGTAAAGAATGAGGCAAAAACGTTCCATCCCTGAGATGGGCAAGAACACAGCAGGCTTGGGGAAAGTCAAGCAGCAAGGCTGGACCAGTGTAGCTATGAATGACCTTGAGCTTTGGTCCTCCTGTTTCCACCTCCCAAGTGCTAGGATCACAAGCATATGCCACCAAACCCAGCTATCCCCCTGCTGAATACGATCCTGCTGGTCCCTGTGTCTAACATCCTGCTGGACATGAAGGAAACAACAGTGTATAAATGGATGACCTTCAAGTTGAAGATGCCTTCTTGTTTGGCACATCCAAATGACCCTTCTTTTTCAGTCTATGCTCTTGGTCATCATTTAGAGCTCCTGGCCTCCTATGGGTCATGTGGGTCTTTGGCTGAGCTAATTTGGGTATGATCCATCTTTTTGTTGTTTGATTTCTTAGTTAAATCTTTTATCTCAGCTCACCTGGATCTGAAGTTCTCAGATGAATTTTAGGTTTTCGAAGCAACCAGGATGGGAGACCCCCCTTGAGAAAAACAAAGGGGACAAATAAACATAGAGTTTTTGAGGTTTTGTTTGTTTGAGACAGGGTCTCACTCTGTAGCCCAGGCTGGCTCCAACTCTCAGCAATCCTCCTGCCTCTCAACTTCTGGGATGACAGAAGTGAACTCCCACACCGGTCTGCAGGTAGGCTTTGTTTTGGGGTGCAGTGGGGGAGGTAGGGGAAAGGGGCTGAGTATATTGTTGGACTTGGCCCTAGAGTGTGGGTAGAAAGTAGTACGGCCCATGGGTCCCTTCTCCAACGAACTCACCATCTCCCATTCTGCACAGATGTAAGGTCCTGGTCTTAGTATAACCAACAGGTTCGCTCTAGCTGCCTCAGTCAGAAAGGCAATGAGGTCTCGACTGCCGTTAAAGTTATAGACCCCAGGCTCTGGCTCATGGTAGTTCCAGGGTACATAACTGAGAAAGGAAGAGGTTAACAGGACCCAAAGATGCCCTAGGACTCAGGCCTAGCAGGGAGCAACTGGAAAGGTCTTAACCCACCCTTGCCTTGGGAAGCCAGGAATTCTAAATCCTCTTCAGACTCAGTCAGTTTTCCTGTCCCACCCCTTTCTAAGGGGGGGCAGTTTTAAAAAAAAAAAGTAAATCCCGACCCAGCAAAGCTCTCCTGAGGGGCCCTTCTTACAACTGCACGGCGTTGAGGCCGCTCAGATACATCTTGGAAAGCCGGTCAGTCCAAAGCACCCGTGGTACGCGAAAGTAGTGCAGGCTGCCAGACACATAGCGGAACGGGACCCCATCCAGGAGGAACCTGTCCAGTTTCCGATCCACTACAAAGGACCGAGTGTCTGCCTGCAGAGGGAGAAAGCCCATGTTCATCCAGCCCACCCGTCTTTTGGTGTTAGACTTTATTCCTCCCAGTCTGGGTCTGTTCTTGTCTTCCAGAACCCTCCGTCTTACCTGGGGCAGAGGAGACAGCAGCAGCAGTGGTAGCGTGGTCAGCGGCAGCAGCAGGAAGGGCAAGCTGGGGGGCATCTTGGGAGCCATGGCACTTACAGGATTCATCTGTCTGAGCTTTTGGTCTGACCATCACATGTTGGATTCCTGGGAGGGAACCTCAGCAAGCAAGGGGGTGGAGACTACTTCAAGTTTCCAGGTGAATAGCCTAGACTTTGTCTGCAGCCTCTAGCCACCCTCGGCTGCAATCTGTAAAATCCTGTACACATCTTGCTACTCAAAAGTGCTGTGCACAAAGCAAACAAGGTGCCCTCACCTGGGGGCTTGTAAGAAATGCAGAATCTCGATACTACCTGAGGCCTCGAGAATCAGAATTTGTATTTCAACAAAAAGCACTGCTCTGCTAGACTGAGCCTTCTGGGGGCTTGGGCTGTGTTGTCACCAGTATAGGCTAGCATAGCAGGTTATATCTAGATAAATCGCTAACTATACTGAGGGCTAAAACAGATTCAGAAACACGCTTCATGGCAGTCACAGGTGTGGAAGGAGAAAACCAGGTTACAAGATGGACCTTTCTCCTGGGGGAGCCCTGTTTCAACACAGGAGCCTGTCCTGGCCATTCTATTATGTTTGGAGGTGAACCCCTCTCCGACATTCTGCCTGCTTGGTTTCGAGATGAGCTAAACTCAGCTGCTTGGTGCAAGAACTTGGGAATCTGGACTTCCATTCCCCTCACTTCACAGTCCCTAGCCAAGGATAGGAGGATCCGGGTAGTAAATAATGACTATTATTCCTGTTTACTGACACACACATAACCATGTGCCAGATATTGTGCTAGTTTCATTTAATCTTCAAGCAACTTCCAAGAAACTTCAGGATTGAAATATTAAGTAGCCTGTCCAAGGTCACACTAGTTTAATAGGGTCGTTATTGGAACCTTTGGCCTCACAGCTCATGCACTTAACCTCACGTACTGTTATGTCTGTTTACCAGCTAGGGAAAGGTGAGAATCCGAGAAGCTAAATAACTTGCTGGAGGTCACACAGCTAGGAGACCACATTTAGCAAGTGACAGTCTGGCTCTGAAGTGTCCTCTCAAGCACTGACACCAGGGCAGTGGGACACAGACCAGAGCCCAGAAAGCGGGGGGCTCCCCTTCCTGGACCCCGCTTCAGGAGCAGGCTGCTTTCTGACCCCAGCTCGGGGGGTGCGGGCCTCCTACCTGCGTCTTGGGGAGATGGGGGTCTTGAGGGCCTCAGGCAGAGCCCGGTGCTCCCCTTTGGAACAACGCCCACGCCTTGACCCTCACGGAAGGCCAAGTGGGGAATCCTTCCTTGCTCGGTCCTGGGATCCTTCCACCCAGGTCTAGCCGGCCCCAGCCTCTCACTTCCGGGACCCTACACTCTCTTGCCGCCCAGCAGTTGCTAGGACACGGCGAGCCGTTACTTCGGCGCTGAATGATGACGTCGCCACCGCCGCTTCCGGCCCCTAGCCCGGCGCTGGGCTCCGGCTGGAGCCAGGTCCGTGGGGCGTCCGGGGCGTGCCGGGGGGCTGCGGGTGGGCTCCGCTCGCCTTCCGTGCGGCCGCCGTGTGCGCAGGCTCCGCGGGCGTGGGAGCGGGACCCGCGTGGAGGAAGCGGCGTGGGAGGAGCCGCGGGACCCCAGTCCGCGGGGCGAGGGCGCCGCCGGGGACCCGGGTTCCCAGCCTGGCGCTGTCAGGAGGTCTAGATGACGCCCGACCGCAGCCTGCCGCCGTTTCTCTTCCAGCATGGTCCCCTGGGTCCCCAGCCGGTTTCCTGGAAGAACCCACTGGTCCTGGACCAGCCCTTCGGCAGCCTGAGACCGCCCTTGAGGATGATGACTGAGACATTATGGGCCACGCACTGTGTGTCTGCTCTCGGGGGACTGTCATCATTGACAACAAGCGTTACCTCTTCATCCAGAAGTTGGGGGAGGGGTGAGTGTTTGAAAGCCGCTTAGCTGCTCCTCAGGGTTATGGTCATTGAGGGACAACGATCTGCACCCCATAGAGGCACGGGATTATTATTATTTTTTTAATCCTCTACCTCACCTGAAACCTTAACTGACTGGGTCAAGGAAGTGAATTCTGGGTCCAGGTCTCTGAGACCCAACTGTGTGACTTTGTAGGCTCAAGGTTTCTTCATTTGCTTAATGTAGATGATTGTAATGCCTTGCAGAAGGAATTATGAGGATTAAACGAGAAAACATAGAATGCCTCACCCAGTGCCTGGTTCATGAGCACTTGATAAATGCTGGCTTTTGCTTAATATATATCGGGCCTCTGTCTTGTGCAGAGCCCTATAGGATCACAGGCTCTCCATGGTCATCTTGTCCCTGCTCTTGAGAAGCTCAAATTATAAGTCTTCAAACTGATAGTTACATCTTGGGAGGGTTTCTACTTTTTCATTCCTTCCTACGGGAATTCTTCTGGGTCCAAGCCATGTGGGAGATGACCATGGTCCTTCACTGACCCCTTTGGCCCACAGTGGGTTCAGCTATGTGGACCTAGTGGAGGGGTTACATGATGGACACTTCTACGCCCTGAAGCGAATCCTGTGTCACGAGCAGCAAGACCAGGAGGAGGCCAAGCGGGAAGCAGACATGCATCGCCTCTTCCATCACCCCAACATCCTCCGCCTTGTGGCCTACTGTCTGAGAGAACGAGGTGCCAAGCATGAAGCCTGGTTGCTGCTACCCTTCTTCAAGGTCAGAAAGACTCCTGGTTACAAAGGGGATTACACCAGGGCTGTGTTGGCAGTCAAGCATGTAAGCATGTTAGGAAACACCACCATGTCCTGGTTTTAACCCCTTTGAATTTGGGGCTTAGAGGAGCCCAAGTGGGGCTGTGAGGTGGAGGCGTATGTAGTGAAAAGGTTGATAGGCTGTGACACCTGGCAGGGATCAGGCCCAGGGACTGGAGGCTTCAAAGACATCTCAACTGCAGGCAAACTTGTGTTGTAGAGAGGTACGCTGTGGAATGAGATAGAAAGGCTGAAGGACCAAGGCAACTTCCTGACTGAGGACCAGATCCTTCGGCTGCTACTGGGTATCTGCAGAGGCCTAGAGGCCATTCATGCCAAAGGTTATGCACACAGGTCAGTGGGAGGGCCCTGTGTACTTGCTGGGTCTAAGAGGAACAGCCTCACCCAGAGAATTGGGAGGTCTCTGCTCTCTCCCTATGCTGCTAATTGCTCCCTGGAATTTTCCCAGCTTCCCTGTCCAGGGATGCTCTTGGGTCATTTTCATTTCTCTCCAGGGACCTGAAGCCCACCAATATTTTGCTTGGTGATGAGGGGCAACCAGTTTTAATGGACTTGGGTTCCATGAGTCAAGCATGCATCCAGGTAGAGGGCTCCCGCCAGGCCCTAGCTCTACAGGTAAGCTTCCAGGTTCCATCCCCACCTCATTCAGATGCATACACCAATTTTGTCACATGACCATGGCCTATTTCCCCCCCCCCCCCCATTTCTGAGCTCTGGTGCCACTCTTCCAGGACTGGGCAGCCCAGCGGTGCACCATCTCCTACCGGGCACCTGAGCTCTTTTCTGTGCAGAGCCACTGTGTCATCGATGAAAGGACTGATGTCTGGGTGAGAAGCATGTGGGTGGGCACCTGGGTGAGAGGACTATAACTCTGTTTCAACCATGGACTAGAGGGAAGGAGACCTTTGGTTTCTGTTGCATGGAGCTCCGGAACCACAGTGTGTCCCCATAACCCCCATCTTCCTTTCTGAAAACTGTCACCGATACTGTACTTAGGAAGTGGTATAATCCTTGTGGCTGCAGTGGGCGGGGCCATTTTACTGCTGAAAACAGTACCTAAGCAGGTGCTAAGGAGGTTCCTTTAGGACCTGGGACATGGTGAGGTTGGCATCTTCTTTTCAGCTTATGTAGTCTACTTTTACCATATCAGTAAGGGGAGAGATGTCACCTCCATTGGTCACCTTCCAGGAACTAATCAAGTTATGTTTAGTCCTTAGGCTGTGTGCTTTATGCCATGATGTTTGGAGAAGGGCCTTATGACATGGTGTTCCAGAAGGGTGACAGTGTGGCCCTTGCTGTGCAGAATAAACTCAGCATCCCACAAAGCCCCAGGTGAGCAGTAGAAAGGGCATTAGCATTGCAGGCTCTTCGTAGGATTGGGTGAGTTGGAGCCTCAGTAAAGAGTGTAAATGTCCTCATCGCCTTGCCCTCTTCCCTCCACAGGCATTCTTCAGGAATGCGGCAGCTTTTGGACTCTATGATGACTGTGGACCCCCAGCAGCGCCCTCACATTCCTCTTCTTCTCACTCAGTTGGAGGCAATGCAGCCACCAGCTCCTGGCCAGCATACCACCCAAATCTGAACATGAGAAGATGGCCCCTTATGCCTTAGAAAGAGGCTCTCTTTCTTCATGAACTCCATTCATTCTACCCAAGACTGCTTACAGCAGGGTGAGGCCCATCATCTCAGTCCTATGCCTGCTCTTTTCTCTTACCCAACACCTGGACAAGGGACCTAACTAAGGATGGGTGCAGGAGTAGAAAAGAAAATACAGTACATGGCTCTGAGCTGGACTGCTGGGCTCACATCATGTTCTGCCTTCAAATCAAAGAGAATGTATAAACAGAATAAAATGAAAGCAGGCTGGTGTGTATTTTAGTGTCAGTGTCTCTGGAGAGAGAAGAGGTGTAAGGGGCTGGTTACCATTTCCAAGGCAACAACCTGGGAAGAGGAACTGGTGTGAAGGAGAGTCAGGTGTCCTTGCTTGAAATCTAGCTGGTTGATGGTGGACAGGTCTTCTCTAGGCTTGCTTTAGTTAAATACTTAAAGCCACTCTGGCTTGAGCAGGTTTCTGCCTGTTCTGGGACCAGGGTCCCCTTAAAGCACATTCTTCTCTCCTAGGGTGGGTAGCTTAGTCAGAGCAGCTCAGCTGGTTTGCTAGGCCAAGGACCTCTGGGTGGAGACACCTGAGGAAGCTTTGGGACAGCTACATAACAGGTCTCCCATCCTCAGCCTGGGGCAAGGGGAGTGGAGCCAGCAGCCATTTTGACCAGTCTCCCTGATTATTCTAGCTCACACAGGGTTAATAATTAATGAGGCTAGTGCCCTGTGGCAATATCCACAGCCACTTCCTGCCTGCTCTGCTGAGTAAACAGGCGCCTGTTTTAACCCAGCTTGAAACCTGTTCCCCAGGGAAGGGCACCCTGAATCACTAGGGATGGGAGGGAGGCAAGGGCGGGGTTAGTACCTCCTGCTCCTGAGATCTAAGCTTCCCCACCACTCATGCCCACCCCCAAATGTTGACGTCAGCGTGGGTCCTAGGGTGCCTATTAGCAAAGTAGAATTTTCCCCTAGGGGCTGAACTGAAGCTCCCACCAAGCAAGCACCAGCATACAGGCTGAGGCCAAAGAAAGCACAAATGGAGAGATGACCTGACTTTTAATAACAACCCCAGCTCCAGCAAAGCAGCAAGACAGACAGTGAACTATGCAAAGCTGCCAAGAGGTGAATGGCACAAACAACTAGGAGACTGCCCTTGTTCCTACCCATCCCCCAGCCTTATGACATGGCTTCGTGCCCAGTAACTCTGGGCCAACCCCACCCCCAATCCCAAACCCACACAGTGCACAGCCCAGGCTGGGCCAAGCCTTGCTTCCAGAGCTGGCAAATGGAGTAGAAGCTACAGGAAGAATAGGTAGCCATCCAGCTTCCCAACAGAGAAACTCCTGGATATCAACTCCTATTTGGAAAGGAGTGAAGACTCATATCCTTTAATAGTTTGTGGCTGGACAGACAGGTGCAGGATTTGATCATTTCTTCCCTATTCTGGGTGCTCCTAGAAGCTTACATCAAGGTCCCTAGGGTCGTGCTTCCTGGGCCTGGTAAGAGCCCCTTGGCAAGTCTCACCTTCAGCTTTAGAAAGGTAAAAGGTCATGAGCAGCAAAGTGGGCAGAGGCAGCAGCACAAAGGGGAAGCAGCAGGCACTGGAGCACTGGAGAGGGGACCAGAAACCAACCGTGCAAGAGACTGTTTATTTCGAAAGGATTTTGCAATAAACATAGTGAATAGGCTCCAAACAGCTGTCTATTCTTCTCCCTCATCCTCGTCCTCATAGGAGTCGATGCCCACTTCCTCATAATCCTTCTCCAGGGCAGCCATATCCTCCCGGGCCTCAGAGAACTCTCCCTCCTCCATGCCCTCACCCACATACCAGTGTACAAACGCCCTCTTGGCATACATCAGGTCAAACTTGTGGTCCAGGCGGGCCCAGGCCTCAGCAATGGCAGTCGTGTTGCTCAGCATGCACACGGCTCGCTGCA